>JABUQX010022571.1:5000-10000 GCA_015478945.1 Trachelipus rathkii | reverse complement strand
CAAGGTCAGATTATATTTAGAGAATCTCTTCAACATTTATTTTGTTTGGAATAAATTGAGAAACATTTAGGTTAAGTTAGGTTATGTTAGGTTAGGTTATGTTAGGTTAGGTTATGTTAGGTTAGGTTAGGTTAGGTTAGGTTAGGTTAAGATAGGTTAGGTTAGGTTAAGATAGGTTAGGTTAGGTTAATAATGTGAACCTAAAAAGGGGTCGAAGCTGTATGCATTCAAAAAAAATTATCAAAAATGAAGTCGGATGTAAATTTTAACTTGACTAATAATACTTATTTGTTATATGATAATAAAAAGAAATTTTATTATACTATTTAAAATGAATGAGTGTTTTTTATGTTTTCTTTAATTTATACTATTTGAAAGGAATAATGTTTTTGCATAATTTGCATAATATAAAGTTTCAAATATGTTATTATGTGTTAGGACACTTAAGAATAGTGTCTTGCTTATACCTCAGCAGACACAAGTTATAAAGTTATTTTTGGTAAGGTAAATGGTAACCTATACTATAACCTATAAGTGCATATGTATAAGTTCTACTAAATTAACTATATTATGGTGGGTCTTACTATAATAATAATAATAATAATAATAATAATAATAATAATAATAATAATAATAATAATAATAATAATAATAATAATTTTAGGTTTTATTGGATTGTATTTTTTTGTTTTTGTTTTTTATTGGTCACTTGGATGGTTCATATATCATAGATTCGCTATGCATTTCCAAGATTTTATATATATAATATATATATATATAATATATATATATATATATATATAATATATATTAATATATATACTAATATATATATATATATATAATATATATATATATATATATATATATATATGATATATATATATATTACTAATTTACTACTACTACTACTTAAAATAAATATACATACTATTAATTAGTTATTTTATTATAATATTGTAGAGCAAAAATATTAGCGCAGTAGGACAAGAATGTAATACAATAAGTGTAGGACAAAAGGATCCTGATAGCTTAGTGTTTAAATAACTTCTCTCTTAACATTGACGATATTCTCTCCTCCCTCCCGCCCTCCCGCGACTAATCCCCCCATTTTCTTATTTAGTTTACCCTCCCCCATAATTAGCTTACCCCCACCTCCTCCCTCATTTTCTTGGACTTAATATTCCTTTTTCTTTCTCAATTTATGCTTGTTATGTTATGTGTTTGCAAATTACGAATTTCTTGTGTAAAACCGTGGGACCCGGGGTACCCACCCTTAATATCTCCCATATTCCCCCCCAAAACATTCGGCAAGATCCCCCACCCCACCCGACATCTCTCCATATTCCCCCCTGAACGGAATCCCCCCTTCTACTACCTCCTCCTAAAAAAATCAAATTTCATTGTTATACGGATGTACTGTTTCTGTTTGCATTTTTCTGGTGTTTTTTCCGTGTTTTTTCCACATTTATTTCGTTGTTTTTTTTTCCTTTTTCGTCTTTAGATCTTAGTAGTTCGTCTGTTTGTTTGTTTGTTGAAAACGATTAATTTGTTAGTATGTTTGTTGTTAGAAATGTATGTGGTTTATTTTAGTAATACCGATAGGTATTATTATTTATTATTATTATTATTATTATTATTATGTATTTATTATTATTATTATTATTAATTATTATTATTATTATTATTTATTATTATTATATTATTTATTATTATTGGTATATTATTATACATTATATTATTTATATTATTATTATATTTATTATTATTATTATATTATTATTATTATATTATTATTATGTTATATTATATTATATTTATTATATTATTATTATTTATTATTATTATTATTATTATTATTTATCATTATTCTTATTATTATTATATTATTATTATTATTGGTAAATTATTATTATTATTATTATTATTATTATTATTATTATTATTATTATTATTATTATTATTATTATTAATATTGTTGTTGTTGTTGTCGTGTTGTTGTGCTGTTGTTGTTTGTAATCATTGTTTATTATTATATTTATTATTATTATTTATATATTATGATTATTATTATATTATTATTATTATTATAATTATTATTATATTATTATTATTATTATTATAGATTATTATCATTTTTATTATCTATTATTATTATTATTATTATTTTATTAATTATATTGATCCTTATAAGTTCATGTAGTGCATATAAAGTATGGTTTTTTTAGTTTTTTTTCATATATTGTTATATTATATGTTACTAACAATAAATTTCAGTGTGAATAAAAAGTACCAAAAAATTTTAAATACAAAAAAAAACAAAACAAAAAAAAACTGAAATTATTTAATAATTTCCTATTTTTTTTACGCATCGTGCACTTGGCAGCTCCCAGGACTCGGCCACGTCTCGGGATATTTTCTGTAGCGCAAAAATCTTAACCGAAAACAAGAAAAAATCTGTTAAGGCAAAGTATATCAATATAGGTTAGCTTGAAATTTACGGCCAAACTCAAGATTAGGGGCACAGATATATCTCGAAAAGTACGACACTTACAGAAAAACCAATTACATATTTGGAATCAGCGTATAAAGATTATTACCAGAATGTAAAAAAAAAAAAATATTAGGGAGCTCGAGCCGAGAGACCCCGACTCCTGCCATCTTTGCGGTTTACCCTTGATGATTCTTTTAGTTAAAAAAACACACAAAAACAAATATTACCGGAATGAAAAAATAAAAATAAAATACTACTTAAAAATACTACACTTTCTATTAATACATCTATACATGTAACTTCGTCCTTTTTCATATAATTTACATTTAACGTTACATTTTAAACATATTTGTTCACTTACAATTAAATTAAAGTGTTGCAAAAAAACAACTAATTCACTCTTATTATCGCAAACGGCAAACAAATCGTCCAGTAGCATGTTTCCAAATATAACTACATTACGACTTTCGATTGTGTTTCTCCCTCAATAACTTCGTTGCCAGGAAAAAAATTTATGTTATCATACAGTAAATTATAATTATTATTTTTTTTAATCGTACATTCTTTTCATCCAAACCACATTATATTTTATAATTTTTATACGCTGAAAACAAATATGTTATTAGTTTTCATGTAAGTTTCCTAGTTTTCGAGATATATCTTGTGCCACAAATCTTTAGTTTCCAAAAAAAAAAACTGAAAAAAGTTATGAAGGCTCAATTTGATAAATTTTATAGCATTTGTTTATGCTGGAATTATCAAAAATTGAGGTGTCTGCCGATTTTCATGAAACTTACAGGAAATGTTTAAAATGAACTACAACTAATGAGAAACAAAAATAAATATCGAACCTCGAGTGTACCACAAGCATAATTTTCTAAGTACAGAAAATTTCTTTCACGCATTAGGCGATTACTATCCCGCTTTTCTTTCTCATTGAAATGAGCGACTTTTTGCTTACTTCATTATTTAAATTTTAATATATTTTACAATTTGGTTATCTTCTACAGTTTCACAATTTTAATAATGCTAGTATCATATATTAGTATTATATGAAAAAAAAAGTTAGAAAAACATTTATCTGCTCCATGAAACTTATAAGGTTATTATTATTATTATTATTATTATTATTATTATTATTATTATTATTATCTTATTATTATTATTATTATTATTATTATTATTATTATTATTATTATTATTATTATTATTATTATTATTATTATTATTATTATTATTATTATTATTATTATTATTATTATTATTATTATTATTGTTTAAAATACTTAAAATTTAGGATATTAGTTATTTTCCAAATTGGTCGGGAGATTGAGGAAGTATTTTTCAACGTTAAAAAAAAAAAAAAAAATTAAAATTTTTTTTTTTTTTTTAAATATTTTTGTACTTTTAAAATTAATGGGTATCCCGTGTCTAAAATTGGAAAAAGCTTTTAACAAATATATCTTTATTTAATTTATATTTTTATTCATTTTGTTGAATTTTTATTTAATTATACTATAAATAAATAAACTTTAAAACCTTTATTCACTTAGCAAATAAATTTATATTTTTTTTATTTTATTTTATTTTAAATGAACATTTAAAGCGATGGGGGAAAACACAACCTTGACACATTTCGATGTATTTTTAAATATGAAAAAAAAAATTAAATATTATATATATTATATATATAATAATTATTAAATGTATGAAAACTATTTTTGAATTTTTTATTTTTTTTACCGAATATATGTTTTATAAATAATTTAAAACATATTTCATTTAATATTTTTAAAATAATTTTAATATATTATATTTTTATATATATATAGTTTACAATATATTACTTAATAATAATAATAATAATAATAATAATGAATAATAATAATAATAATAATAATAATAATAATAATAATAATAATAATAATAATAATAATACTTGAAGGTCAATAGAGACACATCAGTAGGTGATTCATCGCTACCTTGTTTCTGCATCTGTTCATGGGAATATGCATTTATAGGTCAAGGGTGTTTCCATCTTGAAAAATGCGCATTTTTATAATACAAATAAGAACGAAGAGTTTAAGTCTAAAACATATTAGGAAAAAATTTATTATAATACATATAAAGAAAAAAAGGAAACTTTCAAAATTTATTGGCTTCGCTAATAAAATTATTATTATTATTATTATTATTATTATTATTATTATTATTATTATTATTATTATTATTATTATTATTATTATTATTATTATTATTATTATTATTAGGTGCTATTTAATTTAACCATCCTAAGGAAATGTATATTTTACCACCGCTGTATGGAAATGGGGGGGGGGGTTATTACATGCATGAAGATTAGTTCATGATGGGGGCTAGTGGGGATAGAGAAGGGCGGAACCCCCTGCTCACGATGACTTCCTCTCGTAAAAAAATATATCATTGCTTTCTGAAGGTAATGAAACTCATAAAATTATTATTGCCTCTGAAATACGCTCAGCTTTGT
>JABUQX010022570.1:0-17500 GCA_015478945.1 Trachelipus rathkii | reverse complement strand
ATCACTTTAACTTCTGTTCTTTCAAATATTTTCGAATCTATCCTTAACACAAAAATTCAGAAACATCTTATATCTTCTAATCTTATCTCTGATAGCCAACCAGTAATACTGCTTCCGTAAGAATCCTTAATATATTTTCTTTCATTTTTCTTTGGTTCTTGGTCCACTGCTCTTCGGTATTTCAGTGAATCTTTTGCTGTGGCTTTAAAATATCGAAAGCTTTCAATGGAGTCTGGTACAAAGCTTTAATTTCTAAAATTTCCCCTTTCGGTATCTATTCTCCTATCTGTAGCCTTATCTTGAGTTTCTTTCCAGTCGTTCTCTATCTATAGATCCATTCATATTTTAAGTTTATCGTTAGTGGTGTTCCCCAGAATTCTGTCCTATTCCAATTTTTTTCCATTTTTTATTAAAGGTTTATCTATCTTTTCATCTCTACTCTTTAATATATCCAACTATAAACTATAATTTCATAATATCGTCTAAGGATGGAGTGTGTGCTTATGTAAACATTAATACTCCTGTAACACGTCTCGTGAATCTCGAATCTCCTAACTTTCGATGTTATGTGGCTTAAAATCTTTCTTTCCTTCTACTACAAATAAACATATAGATGTCTGGTTTCTGCTACTTGCTTCTCCTACATAACAGATTTTCAATCCTCTTTGAAATCGGAAAAACTTCTCACGAGACTGTCCTATCTTCTCATCCAAATACTGAGGCCGTCTATTTAGGGGATTTCAAGATGACACAAACTGAATGTGGGGTTCTGCTCATACTGATTATAGGTGGAACGGGGGGGAGGCCGAATCATTCAGCATCTCAAACGATCTGGCCAAACTAATCAAATAAACCACACAATTTCCGGATCGTCCAGACCAATTCTCTTTGAACACACGTTGAGCCTATGTCTTCACCATAGTCCTTCTCTTTATGAATTCTTTTACCAAAAGCCTTTCTATTAGTAAACGTCACCACAACCTTGTAGCTCTTAATTTTAATACTTTCTCTCCAAGCCAGCTCCATCCTGCCCTGTGCGTTTTTTCTGGCACTTTGTCGGGCCGATTGGGAGGCCTTGCGTTCCCTTCTACGCTAACTATAATGAACTGACTGCTTTGACTCTTAAGACGCTTCGGCTCTGCGCTTAAGGTGGGAGCTGATAATCGGTGAGGGGATGAGCAGTTTCATTCCATTCTTCGAACTAAATCTTCTCTCCTAAATAAAATCCATGGTTTCGATCGATGCTGTGTTCTCTTGCATTCAGGCTAGAGACAGCGCGTATCGGGCGTGGAAAAATTCTGATTCTTCTACCATTTCGCAGGTTTCTTTCATCTAGAAATCGTTGCAGGAACTTCCGACGAGCAAAGCTGGCTTCATCAAACGAAGGTGCGCTAACCTCCTTGGTTTCCTCCTTACTGACAAATCTTTCTCTTGCCTCCTTGCCAAAAAAATCTCTAACAAATTCTGCAAAACTGCATTGCTCCTCTTATTTGATCTTGATGGCTCTGTTGCTACTCTCCACTGAAAGGCCAATCTCTTCGCCATCCTATTTTCCTCTAACTCAACCCTGGACGATTCTGGCAATTTCCTCATCCTCCTCTTTCTCCTCTCAGGTGTCTATGTCTTTTTGCTGTGATTACATTTAGATCGGGGACTGGTTTCCTGAATATCTATGACGTTAGAAGGCGGGGTGGCCCGAGATGGCATTCTCCCCGAGTTTTGAGGATGTGCTCTACCGTGCTATCCCAGCCGGTTCAACTATATTCTCTATTACTCAATACTAGCACTTTCCCTCAGTGTTCGATTTAAGCACGCACATGTCCAAACCTATTCCGAAAAAGGAAGCCGCTCCTTGATCCTTCTAACTATAGCCCTATAGCTCTCACTTGTATTTCTATCTAAATCTTTGAAAACCCTTCTCAACCTTCTCATTTCTTGTAGACACAATATGGGAATCCATTCTTCTTCTTTGCGATCGCCAGTACGGCTTTCGGCGTTCAAGGGCTACTGGCGATATACTTTCTTCTTTAACCAATTTATGGTTTTCCAGCAATTAGCCGAGCCACAGAAGGACTTGCGTGGTGGCGACTTACATATCCAAAGCCTTTCTTGGGATGGCCACGAGTCCACTTCGCTTCCAATTCCCTCTTTGGAGTTTCACTGCTCTCATTTACTTACTTAGTCTAGGCTTTCCCTTTCAAGTAGGCTCAATATCGGCTGGTTGATGGAAGCGACTTCCTTCGTTTTCTGCCATCCATCTGGATCCTTAAGGTTCTGTTCTATATCTCCTACTTTATTCCTACTTATTATCATTAATGATCTTTTACCTGCACATCTACTCTATTCACTCATACGCCGATGAATCGACCCTTCATACTTCAACTCATTTCAATTCTGCTGCATCTTTTACTTCTAGAATTGCCTATCGGTCTTAATCTTTCCGATTCTATTTCTCGCTGATCTGGATAATTTCCGGGTGGGGTGTCTCAACCTTGTGAATTCAATTTCTTTAAAAACCCAAACTTCTACAAATATCTCTCCCTCTCTAAAACACTTCTAACTTTCTATCTCTTTCGACGGTTCTCTCGTCTTCCTGTTGACAATATATTTTCTCCTCTCTTAACATAAAAAAAAAAATGTCTTGAAACCTAACATCAACGGCTTGCTTAGGCGCCCTCAAGGAAATGGAGTGTATTTAGGACTGCCGAGACTTTTTTAACTCTTCTCAGTTTACTCCAGCTATACAAGGGTCTATCCGCCATTTTTAATGAGTTATTTTTCTACATATCTGGCTGGCTGCTAGTTTCACCGGTATTGATGCGGTCGAGTCAAAGGCCAAAAGGCTAATTAACTGTTCGAGTCAAAGCTTTCCAGTTCACTTGACCATCTATCTTGTTAGGCAATTGATGGAGCTTTATCATTTCCTATAGGTACAGCAGCTGCAAATTACCGAGGGAACTTACACTCGCTGTACCACCCCTTCTACGCACGCCTCGTGCACAAGGGTGCTCTGTCTCGCACGAGTTTTATGTGGATTATTGGTACTCCAGGGCTAGTTCGCTGCGGGTCTTCCTTCTTTCCTGCCACTTCTGTTCTGTAGAACTATATTCCATCTCCTGCGGTTCGTGTTTGATTATTTCTTTTCACTTTAAAAGCTTACGTCTATGTCATCTTGCTAATTTAGCGCGTAGTGGAGATAAATTTTGGCGTGCAAGCAACCCCTCCCTGATAGGGGCTCTGCCCGGTGAGTGGTGCGTGACAACTGTAAAAAAAAAATCTATCAGCTATTTCACCTAATATCCACTGTTATCCACTGTTATCAACTCTTTCCAATTTGAAAGAATACTTACTCTCCAGGAAATAGGTAATGCTAGAAGGGTACTCTTGATAAACTGACATCTAATCATTTTCGTAATTCTAGTTGAGGTAAAAAAAATGTTTTTTTTTTCAGTTTCTGAATAACTGATGTTCTGAGGCGCCTTCGGAACTTCTTCTTACTCCTTCAATTGCTTGTTCACTAAAGGTGTGTTGTTAGCTCTTGTATAAAGTATGCATCACACATTTGGAGTAGTTCAACACATACTGTTCTCCTTGATAAGGTGTAATCTAGGACTTTCGACTTGTCAACTGTAGTAACAAAGTTTTCAGCAGTTAAGGCTTCTGCATCATTTTCCTTAACTATCTCTATTACAATGGACACATCACTTCTGAACTTTACAGTCATATACCTCCTTCATTTAGAAAGCATCCACACAGGATTTAACCAAGCCTTTACCCCCAAACATACTCTTCTAGTAGCAATAGACATAAACAAAGCTTTTGATACAGTTCCATGACACCTCTTAATAGATAGAACATTAAATACAGAAATAAACATCATGACAAGAAAGTAATTCCTAACTTCCTATCCGGACGCACATCTAGAGTGATACAGGGATGCCATAACCTTGCGCATGCAAACTATATAATGGAATCTCCCAAGGAGCTATTCTATCATTAACACTATTTAATCTTTTTATATATGACCCTACCTCAACCAACAACCCCATCTGTAAAAATCAACAGTTATGCAGACGACCTAATAACCACAACCCAAAACTCCTTTGTAAATACATCAAGAGGAAAACTGCAACAATATATAAACCAACTTGGGTAATACCTATCAACAAAGAGATTGACTCTCTTCCATCGAAAATCCTTTATCACAATAACTTACTCCACTCCCGATAGAAGAGAATCCAACACTCATCCAGCCATGTTTCTTTCAAACATTAGGCTTCCTCTTGATAATAAGCAACCCACTATTTTGGGCCTAACCTTCGATACACACATGACATCAGCCATATATAAACAATATTACCTCTAGAGCCACACATAAATTAAATTTTGGCCAAACAAAGAAACCCTCACAATAGTATACATGTAGTACCTCTATCCATTTTTAAACTAAGCATAATCAGTCTATACCAGCAATATGCAGTCCAATAAGGAAAACTAAAGTTGTAAAAATAAAGCTTTTAGAATAATAAATAATAAGCTACCTCCCCTCCACACTCATCCATCACTTACTAACAGACACAAATATTCTTCCAGCAAGTGTCCATCTCGACATGATGGGTCTTGCCAATTATATAGCAAGTCACTCTCAATAGACCACCCCCTACATCAAACCAGTTTACAATACCAACCACCAATTCCACGAGAAGAAAAAGGATCACATCAACTTTGTACTACTTTGACATATACAGCACGCTTTCTCTCCCGCTCTCAGATTTCTTTTTCATTTTTATTACAGTATGTCCACATTCATGCCATACCATACTTACATATATTATTACCATCCCACATACCATACTCACAAACTAGATATAAGGCCAGATTCCATAATACCCAAGATAACCTCACTACACATACCCAGGTACAATTAAAATATATAAAAGACCACTTAAAAGACAAAATAATTAAACTAGAATATTTACTTGAAAACCCTTAGCTACTGTCACATACAAATCACGCAGACATCTGAAATAAACGAGGTTTCTTCAATTTGGGCGGCGAAATTTTAAAAACAATTTTCGGCACCGCAAATTTCCGTGACCGATCTATCACATAATTTAACAAAAGTACAAAATATATAATATAACGAAAGTGGGAAAAAATTCTTTACAAAATTGTGCGCTTTACCACATAAGGGTTAATCAGTGATAATAGGCAATACGACAATTAAACAAATCAAAAAAATGATAAAAAAAGAAATGTGTGACATTTAAGGGCAGTCCCTCCAGTTCCACGGACGCTTCTGCTTCAATGGCCCGCCCAGTCCACACACCACCGCTCATACATCCCCGCCACCTGCTCTCTAGAAAGGGAACAGGTGGGGTCAAGCACCTGCATCATCTGCAAGAAATCGCGAGGGTACTGTGGTGATCCCGTTCTTCCCACCGACGCCTCTCTCGCACCCCTGTGTCCTCCTCCACTCACCTCCAATCTCGAGACCGCAGCCATCAACCGTAACACCCCCTCCGCGACCTTTAACTGCCGGGCCACGTACTCCTCACTTCCAGGATCACCCCCGGTGTAACCGAATCCGGAATGGCTTGATCCGGCGGAGGAATGTTTCCCGGATCTTGCCACCACAAAATTCCGCGAATTTTATTGCCATGGAGAGCGAACATTATACGAGACAGGGGGACCAACCACTCCCCTCAAACAACTCGGTGTCTCCCCCTGCCTCAGTTTCCTGAAATCCACCGAAAAAAGCACGGCGACATATCCCCCCCTGCCTACCGTCCTCTCACCCACCCACCCACCATCTCCCTCTCCCTCCTTACCCCCCTCTTACCCCCGCCACCTTCTCCTCTTCCTCTGCCACGGCCCCCTCCCTTCCCATCCTTGCCCACCCCTCTCATGTTCCTCCCCCCCCCTCCCCCTTCCCCCTCTTCCTCTACTCCTATTGCGTTTCTCTCACCATCTCCACCCCCCCCTACCCTTATCACCTTTACCTCCTCTTATCCTTTCTCCCCCCGCAAAAATAACTTTAACAAGTATGTACAACAACTCTGTCCAACCCACCCTCTTCCCTCAACCAATAAAATCCTCACATTGATCATCTCACCCCCTCTCTCCCCCGCTTACCTTACAACATCTTACTCCAATCAGCTTCTTCCATCCCCATACCAATCTTCTCCTACCCCCACATCACAAGACATTCTCCCTCTCTACCAATTCCCCCTTCCCATCCTATTCCCACTTCCCCTATCTCCCGGAGAGAGCACCCCCCAACCACCCTCCTTCCCCACTACCTCGGTAGGTCCACACTCAAACACACTCTCACACCCCTCTCTTCCCTCCCCTTCCCGACCACATATCACTGCCCCCAAATAACAAAATATTCACACCTACGACCACTGCACCCCTTTCCACCTTCCTCCCCCCACTCTCCCCCTGCGGCCATATCCCTTATAATATTCCCTTTACTTCACGCGGCCACTCCCAATTTCCTCCATTATGTCTTTCCAAAATCACTCCAACCCAATACAAACCTCACCGCCACTATCCTTCCCCCACCTCCCCTCATTGCCCTGACAATTCCTCCCCTCCCCCACAACCACCCTATCCTTACCACTCCTCCCCTACACACTAAAAACCTCAAGCACCACCCCCTCTTCCTCCCCCTTATACCTCTCACTCCTCTCCACCCCCTCTACCCCCTTCCTAACCTCTCCCCCCCCCCCTCCTCTTCTTCGCTTTTTCATCATCCTCCCTCTCTTCCAAATACTTACATCTCTCCGATACAAATCTTCATACACTCTTTACTAAAACCAATATCTTTTCTATCTCTCTTCGCCCACCCTCTCTGTGCACGAAACCTCATAAATAACTCCTGCCCGGAATTATGCCCCTTCCTACTTCAACCACCAGTAAACAAAAGCCTCATTTTATATTTCCAAAACTCCTTACGCCTCACTCCAAAACCATTCCGACTCCAACTATCCTTCGCCTTGCAAACACACCAATTATCTACCATCACATACCCTTCTCAACAATTCAACCCTAACTACTCCCTCACATCCCAGTAACCTAAAAAACCATCCCAACTACATAACCCATAACTAAACAAATCCTTCTTCTACTCTTCCGCCACACAACCATACCGCGCCACAAAATACCTAGACAAAATAATAAATAATCCACCCACCCGACCAAGAAAAACATTAGCACTAAGCCATCAACAGAAAATCACACAAAAATCCAAATACCCCCTCCCCCAACCAACTCAAAAAAATAATTCCTATTACACGCCACCTTACACACCTACACACCAAAACGAAATCTCCCGAACCTCCGACCAAATAAAAACAACCTAACTTACATCGCATCAATCTATAAATTTAAAACCCAAACCTTAAACAATACACTCACTCACGCCGAACTTTCAATATCCTCACACGAACCCATACTAATATGGACATACACATACAACAACACACCACAATCAAACACAATCAGATTGAACAAAAAACTGCATGTGAAAACACCCGATAATAACCTAAAACCTCAAAAATAACATAAACCACCCTTCAACCAACCTCATCACCCTAAAATCGCACTCTAAAAATTTTTCCAAAAAGCCAACTCACTTCACTTACAAGTCATACTTTCACATGTGTACGCAAACACCAAAACTATTTATTCTTCTCAAATACACGAAACCTCTTTATTTTTTTTAAGTATTGGAAACCATGTTATTCCTCGTAGATACCAAACATCAAATTATTAAAAAACAATAGAAATACAAAAACCCTCCTCCAAAAATATCTTCGCTAATAACTATATCCGCAGGAACTGCCCGATTGTGACGCCCCCCTGCATCCACACCTAAGGCCAATCACCCCGATCAAATAAATAATACCCACAATACATCCCGATTAAACAAAAAAAAATTAATATCATATTACCCTAGCCATCATTTATCCATCAAATCTATCCGTAGTGGAAGAATATTACATTTACTTCTATAACAAATCACAAAAAAAAAAAAAAAAACTTAAAATTTCAAAGACTAATACACAAGTTATAGTAAAATTAATCAGTTACTTTATAAAAACTAAGCTACTTAAATCATACACTTACAAATTCACTAATATTAATATTAATATGGTAAATAAATAAAACATGCAAATACAAACAATAACCGATCAAAAATTAATTACCATTCCTAACGCACATTCTATCACAAATGATACTTATAAAAAAAAAAACATAAAACTTTTAAGAACATAAACTCCACATACCCCCACCGACTATCGCCAGTCTCATGCCATATCATTATAACCTGTTAAGTGACTTGATAATTATCAATCTTAATCAAATTTCTTTCTAATTTTGTTCTTTTTTGAAATTTTATATCTTCCAATTCACTTTCTGCACTACAATTGTCGAGTGATTACTCTTATCTCACCTCCCTGATATTGGCGTTTTAGTATAATTATGAATACAAATTTGAATTATGCAGATATACTATGATTCACAGATCTAGCCAAACCTAATTAATCAGCCACACTAAATACTTTTCAATGCAAGAACTGTCACGAAGGTTTACATTAACATCCAAATTTCCAATGGTCGAAGCATTCACAAATTGAGTAACTTCACTAGCCAAATGAAGAAAAGACAAAACGACCTATATTACTATTCAATAGTCAGTCATAAACCAACTAATATCATTAGTAATATAATATATAATATATAGTTATATATTATAATATAATATGATACTATATACATATATATATATATATATTATATATTATATAATATATATATATATATATATATTATGATATATAACTTATGGTCAGTGTTTAGATTCGGTACACTGTTATCTCATAATTACTAAACTATTGACTAGCTACATGGAAAACATGAACTACATATTTTTTTTGAAGCCGAAAGTTTATGCAGGGAACTGAAAAAGAAATAAAATGAAGGGATATAATAAATTTTCAAAAGACAATAAATACGTATTTGATCTCTGAAAAATCTCTAATTTTCATCAAATTTTATTCCAGCAAATTTTTACTCTTCAGATATATTGAAAGTCTACACTATGAATGGAAAAAATTATTTTTTAATTTATACGAGAATTAAATCTACTTGATTCCGCCCCGTACCCCGATCTGGATCTGATAACAATTTAAAAATAATAAATACATAACAAAAAAAATAAAAAATCATAGATTTGGATTAACTTTAAAATATTAAATTATAAAAGAAACGCATATTTAATGTAACATGTTTAAATAGAGAGTCACGATAAATGATCACAATAAATGTTGGAAATCTTTATAATTAAAATATTAATTTTTCATGCATAAAGGTTCTCTTTTAAAGAATGTATACATTTATATGTACCTGTCTAACCAAAAGCATGTACATATGTACACGCGGACATATATATATATATATATATTAAAATATCATATACTATACTAATAATAAAATATAATATATATAGTATAAATAATATATATTATTATATTATAATAATATATATACATATTTAACATATTATATAGTATATATAATATATATAATAAAAAATAATATGAAAAGTTTTTGTTTGATAATCGATCTATCAAAAAAAAAAATTCACATTTAGCCATACTAGAACAATAAAAAGACGTTCAGGATCGAAGATGGAAAATAATAAATCAGTATCTCAAAAAAACTTACAATACTACAGGAAAAGAATAGCATTTTTGAAATCCAGGTAAAATTTTAGCAATAAATATGTAAAACAAAAAAAAATAATTTGTTAATAATTATAGTAATATGGAGAGAAAGCCTATTTAGAAACCTTTTAATGGTTACTCGTTAAAAAAAAATAGACTTTCTAGTATATAGCTTTTTTATGTTTTTAATAAAGAAATACCCAAGGCAACCGCACACATAGCAGAAGTTGTGGCTCTCTCGGCCTCCGGAACTACGGTAGGTACTAATTCCCCCCCTCCGGGGGAGGGTCCCTGGACTCTGATATGGTATTTGTGTTCCGGGGGGTCCTCCCCCCCCTCCCTAACGGTATGGAAAACTTCCCTGTTCCTCGGCTCAGCCCTACATTGCCGTTAATACCTAACAAATAAATATATATAAATGCGCCCCATAACAGGTAAAGAAAAGATATTCATTTCGAACCTAGAAATCTATTATGTATCATAGCAGCACGTAAATTTTTTTTATGATCGGCTCCCTCCGTTTTGGCATTAGATTCCTATATATAGTATAGTATATATATAGATAATATATATATATATATAATAATATATAATATAAATATAAATATATAATATAATATATAAATATATAAATATAAAATATTATATAAATAATAATAATATATAAAGATATATATTACTATAATTAATATATATAATAATATATACTAATTATATATATATAATATTAATATATATATATAATTATAATTATATATATATATAGTAGATGTAGGGCTATAAGTTAAATTTCTCAGGTCGCCCGTTGAAAACTTCCCACCCCTATCAAATTAAATTTGTAAAATGCAGAAATGGTATGACACAAAATGTGATCAATCTGCTCAAAAGCCAAACGAAGAACTCCCGACTGGAGCATTTTCCACTCGCCCCTTTTGTAATTCAAGACTAATATCCATTTAAAGAACGATCTATCAATTCAGTCTTGAAAGAACCTCTTAAAGAAAGTGATTTTACGACACTCTAAGTGTTTATCAATTATCAGAGCAACATTGTCAGTCCTGCATGGGAACGCATGCTATAGTTAGGTGTGATTCAATAACAGCTCTCTTGGGAAACAGTGAAAACTAAGTTTTTTTCACACTCCTCTTCTAATCTTTAGCAACTTGATTACTACTTTTGCTTTCAAGAATTCTAACCTGTCATGTTAAATATACTCCTTGAGAACCGTTTGCATGATACTACTTACGCACATTTTATTCCATTCTTCATCAACTTTTGACGCAACTACATCTTTTTCTGCACACTCTATTATTATGATCTCTGCTATTACTTGACTCATACTTATCACCAATTCACAGATTTTCCTTTTAGCAATAAATATAACGGTATAAATAATCATGAAAAATATTCAAGTGAAATAAATACAACACTCACATATAAGGAAAAAAATAATAATATTTTTAAAAAAAAAACAGTAAAGTAAACAGTAAAAACAGACGTACTAAATAATCCGGAATATTCAATTCTGAATTATCTAAATATATATTATAATATCATAAATATATATATATAAATATAATATTATATATAGTATAATATATATAATATTATAGATATTATATATATATATTATATAATAATATTATATATATATATTAATATATAATATATCATATATAATAATATATTATATTATATACCATAATACTATAAATAAGTATATATAAGTGACAGTTACCATTAAAGGAAGGGAATAAACAAGACTTGAGAAAGTTCTATTAAAAAAATACTATAATAGATTAAACATAAAACAGGTATTTAAAAAAAAAAAAAAAAAAAAATTATTTTATATAATAATAACCCTCCAGAACGCATGCACTTTGTCGTATACTTTATCGTGTGCAACATTTTAAGGGTTCGAAGTTTATATTTTATTTTATTTTTTTAAACTAATCAGAATTCACCAAGGGTATACCGAACCGATGGCAGGAGTCGAGTCTCTCGGCCTTCCGGGGTACACAGGGTAGGACTATTTCCCCCCCCGGGGAGTCTCCGAACCCCGTCTTTAGGTGTCGCGGGGATTCCTCCCCCCCTCCCCTACCGGCTATGGAAAACTCTTTACCTCCATCCCTCTTTATCCTCATCGCTCGACCCCCTACTTGCCGTAAAATAAAAAAACTTGTAATATACAGTATTACAATGCACAATATAGGGCTCGACACGACAGATGAGGGGCTTTTCCACTACCCTAGGAGGGAGAACCCCCGCGACCACCAAATACCAAAAGCGTGCCAGACTCCCTGAGGGGAAAAGTCCGACCGGGATTCTTCACCGGAATCCGAAGACCCGACTCTATTTGCCCATCTGTTCGAATTTATACTTTCCGGTTCCCATTAGTTAATAAAAATTAAAAATAAATAAAACTCGAAACCATTAAAAAAATGCTCACCGATCTAAAAAGTACCACGAACAAGCATGCGTCTCTAGAAGTAAATTAATAAAAAAAAAAAAAAAAAAAAAAAAAAATACATTGCTTTTCTATATATATATATAGAAACTTTCTCTAAATAAAATTTCTCAACTATAGTTTCTCCGTCTGATGGAAACCTCACCATTATTATATATATAATATATATATATTATATAGATATAATAATATTAACTATATATAATATAATATATATATATAAATAAATATATATATATATATAATAGCCACTTTCCATATCCTTCATATGTATCTTAAAAACTGATAATCATACAGTAAAACGGATATACAATATGGCAAGCTGGTCCAATTTTTAAGTGCAATGTAAAAATATTATAGAATATATATAATATATAATAGATTAATATAATATATATATATATAATATATTAAAATATATATATATATATATAGGATAATATATATAATATATATAATAATATATATATTATATATAATAATTAAATATATAAAAGTATATAATAATATATATATATAAAAAATATATATATAATATTATATATATATCTCAAAAACAATAGCACAGCGAAAAGGAACATTGTTGCAATCACTTATATAAAATATATAGAAAATGTATTAAAAATAAAATAAAAAATAAATAAATAAATATTCAATTTTTTTTAACAGATTAAGGAATATATATATTATTATTAAAGGTGTACAGAGCATGTAGAGGCTCAGCCGACAACACAGTAAGAACGTTCTACCTCGATAGGACGAAACCCCGCACACCCAAATACCAAAGACTTTTAGGTAGATTTGCAAATGCCAAGCCAAGCCAGGCGAAACACGACCTCATCGTTAGCCTGGTTCTAGAAAAAAAAAAAAGCAAAAAAAATTAAACATCTCTCTCCCATTGCAGCCCAAAAAATCCTTCAAATATATAATATAACCATAATTTTTTTTTAAACAGTCCAATGTTGGACCAGATGGAGGATTATTCGTTTCCTTACCATTCATTTGAGATTTTTTTTTGTTTTTTTTTTTTTTTTTTTTTTTTTTTTTTTTTATTTTACATTCAGCCACGAAATGGACCTCATTCCAAGCAATGTATTCCGTTTACTTGTAGCAACAAAGTTGGAATATTGATAGCCTACTAAGGATAAATGAAACCGTACCCATAATAATATATATAATAATATATATTATAATATATTAAATATTTATATATAAGATATAAATATATATATATATTATATATATATATATTATATATAATAATAATATATTAATATATATATTATATAATATATATGTATTATATAATGCAGCATCCCGGAAAGTTCAGCATTACTAGAAAACATAACAGCTACACGAAATAATAACTTAATAATGAGAAAATTTACAACGGAAAAATATAAAAAATAAAAGAAATAATGCTATAAAAAAAAAATCTTCAAAAATAAAACACATTGGATTCTTCAATCGAACGATAGCTAGAGTGAGAAGGAAAAGTGTTGTAAATGGATGAATTTTTTAAAAAACAAAATTTCCATTAAGAAATTAAATGACATTCGTATGTAGTCTGAATTATTATTAACCCTGGAATGAACAAGGAGAGTCACTGATTACTTAATGACTATAACAAAGGAAAAAAAATAACTCTACAGAAAACGTAAAAAAAAAAGTGGTATTTAGCAACTTTTGCTCTCTCGAGAACAACTAATCAGGTTTCAAGGTCAATCAGCGTACAGTGCCAAGTGTAAGATTTTACTAATATTAAGTTATTAATAAATATAGAATACAAATAAATTTTTTAATTTCTGATTAACTTACTCTTACTGAAATAAAAATTATTTATTTACTTAATGTTCTATAGTTTCTAATTAATGAAATCTCTTATTTTCGGACTGCTGCTAGATATATATCGATATAATTATATATATAATATATAGATATATATAATAATATATAATATATAGAATATATAATATATATATATATATATAATATATATATATATTATAATTAAATATATATATATATAATAATAGTATATATATATATATACAATAATATATATATATATTATATATAATATATATAGAATATGATATAAATATATATATAATAATATATTATATAATATATTATAGTAATATAATATATTTTTATAATATATAGTATTATATCTTCCTGGATGTGCAGTTATATTTGTTATAAGGGCAGCACGTTACAGTAAAAACAAATAAAAATTTGAATCTAAAGCTTATTCTAAGGAGTTTCTTTTTTTTTGATTTTCTGCATTTATTCGTCGAAAATATTTTTAAAAAAAATTATCCCCATTAGGCGTCGAGCCGGACGAGGCCGGCGAACCCCAACTCCGCCACTTTTGCGGTTACCCTATAGGTATTTCCTTAGTATAAAAAAAAAATTAATTTAATTCCATTACACTTTGGTATTTACTTTAACTAAAGAAAGTACCACAGGGTAAACAGCAAAGAGCAATTATCGGGGTCTCTCGCCTTCACGGTGACGACAGGGACTTCGCCCCCCTTTTCCCCGTCGCTCGAGCCCCCAAATGAGAGAAATTTTTTTTTAAATATTCCGACGAAGTAACAAAAAAAAAAAAAAAAAACCCCCTCTAAAATTTCCGATATTCCAAATAATATAATTTGTTTTACTGTAGGTCTGCCGTTCTCTAGTTACATAATGTCTCTAGACACTGACCATACCTAAATATATATAATTATATTAGATATATTATATTATAATAGTATATATAATATATAATAATATAAATAAATATATATATTACTATATATATATATACGATATTATATATAAATATATTATATTAATTAAATATATAATATATTAAATATATATATCAGTATTATATATATATATATAATATAATGCTGACCAACGTAGCTAACAACATGACAACAGCATACCCAAGCAATAAATATCACCCGCAGGCCAAAACAACCAAGACAAAGATCTAACATCCCAGCAGTAATAGCAATTAATGAACACTGCAAACTAATATCAGAAATACCAAACTTTGGAAGACTATGAAGGAGCTTATGTCATACAGTACAATAAAGGCTATTATTACTACAGCAAAAAATTATTAAACTGCAAACGGAAGTTGCAACCGGATGTGCAAATGGTTGCAAGGTTCAGTAAAACAATTAAACTAGACCCGTTTCTGATTTAAACTGTACCTTGGTTTAACACACTTTTTATTTCCTAAAATTATTATATATCGTTAGATCATTTCTATGTATCCATTTATATCAGTCTTTTACCCTCAAACATTTTTAAATCGTCCATCCTCACAATAAGCAGTAGCTAACTCAAAAACTATAAACAATACAGGAAAATAAATAACAATTTTGATTCAGCAAGCAATTCATCGATGAAACTTAAAAAAAATATATTATTCGAATATTTATAATAACACCATTAAATATTATTATAATCTTTTTCTGCAAGCTACTCTCATCAACTAATGCAGCGTACCTCCATTCAACCTTCCATTCTCAAGAGTGCGATACCAAAGTCAAATATTGTTTGTATATGCCTGGAGAAATGGTAACTTTCTTTATTCCTTTTTATGGTTCGAGTCCACGAGGACAAGAGACGAGTCCCCGTCGTCCCCGGTAGGCAGAGAAACCCCGATCTCTTCCACTTTTGATTTACTCTTTTGATATACTTAGTTAAAAAAATCGGACATTTTGCATCTTTGACTTCACTCGAAGCGATGAGCTCCTCTCTCCAACAAAAATACTATATCATACAGATTGCCAACATTTTTAACAATTTTAAATTTTTCAAAAAACGTTATTTATTAATTACATGATAAATTAAATCTGATATAATAAAATTTTATTATTCTGTACTTCTTATATAGCGATTACAGCATGTTCTTTCGGAGGACTGACCTAAAATCGCTTTCTATGGTTATCTTATTAACTAAACATTTGAAAAACAAAATCGAAAAAAATATTGACAATAATTAACATCGATTAATCATTAGTAATGAGTAGAACTACGACTAGAACTAAAGCCTCTAGGCATGCAACTACATCACGGAACAATACCCGATATAGGGTCTACCCCATATTCTATAAGTATATATAGGAAGTCCGCATCGTCGGATTTTATAACGGGACGAGCAACTCCTACCATGGTTTTAGTACCCGCCCCCTTTCAGCACTTAGAATTATATATCGTTCATGTCACGAACTCTATACCAATATAATGTATCGAAAAATAATAATCGATACTGCTGAATCGATTACGTGTTTTACAACGGTCTACCACCCCTAACATGTTTAGATAGAGTACCCCTACCCCTTTCTAATGCACAGATGCATACCTTTATATTTCTCGAGCTACAGAAGCCGAGCGTGTGGATTGACAGAGCTATTTTGAAGGTATCGCATGATTCCGAGTTTTGAGGTGAATGGAGAATCGCTTGTTCTAGTGCCGGGAGCACTCTTCTAACACCCGAAGCAAAACTTTCAATATTTTTCAAGAAGCTGAAGTTTGCAGAGAATAGTGTTCTTTAATATCTAAAATAAGTACAAGGTTGCCAAATTTTTGTCTTAACACCTATAGCAATTATATTCTGTTAGCAAAGCTAACTTAAAGTTTATTTTTAATCTTTGTTCTTAACCATCTTAGTCAAGCAACTATTGAATTTATCAGATAAAATTTTCATTTTTTCCTAACTACTAAGAGAGGAAATAATTTATTCCTTTTTCACGAAGTTATTCTTTAATTTAATCAATAAGGTTTTGACGTGTTATTCTACGCAAATGCGAATATTCAATCGGTGTTGACATTACATTCGGTAACTCGGGTACATTACCCATACAACGAGTAAAAGGCCTTGGAGGAAACTGTGAAGACTCCTCTGCATTCAAAGAAATGAGAAAAACATCTCAGTCATACAAATGAACCCGAGTTGAATCTCCAACTATTTCTCCCAACACTTGAAAAGACAGAATCGGACAATCCGAAATAGGCACTAAAGAAGAAGCCTCCCCCCCCCCATTAACTATTGATAACCTCCTATTTTCCCTCTGATTCAGTGGGCTAAAACCATAAAACTCAGTTGAGATTGTGAGGATCCGCTAAATTCTATAGTTGTCACAGGTGAGGTTGGGCTATGCATAACCTCCCGCTTAGGTATATTATCACAAACTTGCATTGAAACTGACCAATCCGAGGAGGGTCTTTCCCTAAAATAGGAACAAAGAGAGGAGTACCCCGGTCGCAGAGGTAAAACAACTAAAATCGTCCC
>JABUQX010022569.1:2500-10121 GCA_015478945.1 Trachelipus rathkii | reverse complement strand
GGCGTTAAAGACCTTGGAAAGGTGTGAATAATGAGTAGGGATATCCTTTCTGAAAATTAGTATGTCATCTATGAACAAAAGACAAACAACACCTAGCAAACCTGACAAAGCCATTTCCATTGTTCTTGAAAAGACAGAGGGCGAATTTGTCGTTCCTTGGGGCATCCTTAAATACTCGTAGTGCCCTCTAGTAGTAGAGAAGGCTGTTAGGTGTCTAGAATCCTCAGAGACACTAAGATGTGAAAATCCACTAAGGAGGTCCAAACAAGAGAAGATGCGCGCGCTGCCTATGAGCGACAAGCTTTCTGCAATGCTTGGCAGAGGAAATCCTGAATGTGAAAGAATTATTTGCATAGTTCTCTATCCACTACTCTCATTTTTGTCCGCCTGTCTTTTCTTGTATAAAAGAAGTGGGGCTGGAACGATAACTATCGATGAAAACCACTGTGGGAATAATATATTCCTTTCTCTTAAAACTATTCTCATATCTCTATATCATATTATCTCCATTGTATTTGTGAGGGAAGACGGATGAGGGTTGCTGGTTAGACATTATGGAAGATCTTACCTTCTATAAGCTTAATATATAATTTATTCAAAATTACAAATCCAACAGTAGTCTATCGGCCAGAGCAATTGAATCTCTATTCTTCACTAAAAAGGTCAAGCAATCTCTTCTTAATTAGATTTATTATCTATATATATATTTATTAGAATATATACTCTTTATCTCTATATATCTCTCTCTCAGTGTTATTTCACGGTAAACTTCTCAATCTGAGAGTTCGGAGAGATTTTTTGAAGTAGTAACTGCATTTATAAAATCATTATCTGCAAGCGTTCATTTTTGCTTGTAATGGTAGTAATTGGAGAACTGTTCTGTAGAGTATAAGTGTGATTATCAAAGTATATATCGGCACTTAATATTCTAATGCCAATGAATATGGTGTTACCGTCAGTTGCACGTAGAACAATTTTTCTATTACAAAGAGGGTACCTGAATTTAAGAAAATCATTTTTTACGTTTCTGTGATTGAGCAGCTTATGCTCTCCGGAGGTAAGCATGTATATCAGACTCAACTTTGACCGGAAGAATGTACCTAGAATAGGGCAAAATCCGAACAAGCTGAAGAAGAGTACACTTTAATATGAATAGATCATCATCTATCTCAACATTTGGTACCTCTGAAATGTCATTTGAATACATTCCAGGAATTCTACATTGTAAATTTGCTTTAAAAAGAGGATTTGAACGTATTGATTCACTCTGAAGAGTGTGTTGAGGCATAGGTAATTCAAAAGATGAATTTAAAAGAGATTTTGGCAACTGATCACAATCTGTACTTTTGCCATTTTGTCTCCATATGCCTCTATTCGAGTCCTGTAATGATCCTATGGCCGTGGAACGTCCATAAAACGAATCAGGATGATAAAAAGGATCGGAGTTAGAATCTACACTGAAGATTTTTCTTTCACAATCGGCTTTATTAGTACCCAGGAACGGTACTGAGGCATGTAATGTCCTAAATTTGAATTATTTAGAAATTTATGAGAATAATGTCTATTCTGGACATTCAATTTATTTAAATTCTTCCCATAATTAACTCTATTTGTATCTAGAAGAGGTACATTAGACATATAATGTCCATAATTAGAGTTTACGCGAGGAAATTTAAACTGATCAGAATCTTCACTTATGACATGTTTGGAAAAAACGGACTTTCTTCTCTCTATTATTTGAAGTTGAAGAAGGATAAGTGTTATAAGATCGATCATTATATGATTATTTTTCATAATTATACAACTGATCAGAATTTGTACCTTTGGCATCTTCTTTTAAATTGGCCAATATAGCCCTAGGGAACCATTGGAAGGCATTTGAGGTACTACAGAAGCTCTGGGAACTGAATAAGGAGGAAGATCAAAATCTGTAGCAGTAGCAGTAGCAGTTTTCTGAAGCTTAGCCCTTTTTATACTGGAGTGAGCTCCAGATGGGGCAGTATAACCAGAAAAATTGTGTGAAACACGATTAGAATCTTGATGAACCCTTTTCCCTGTTGAATGCTGCTGTTTCTTACAGTTGTCCAACAACTTTCTTTGTTCAAAAATAACTTCTTCTGAAGTTAAACCTGTTTTATTTCGACTTATATAATCTATCTCATCGGAGAGAGGACTATAATAATTTTCGCGAAAGATTTTCGTACGCGCCGCGCTCGAATTATTATCGCGGTAACCGTTAAGTAACGAATGAGAATTGCTTAAGATCCCTCGGGGAGGTCGCTGAACCTAACCTCAGCACCAGCCGACCTTTCTCGTAGAGAAAGATTCCCTGTACTTTTAAAATTGCTTAAACCACTGTCTAAGCCTTCGGCACGTGTATCTTGTAAAGATGCACTAGAAACTTCAGCAGAGGAAGATCTTAGAAAAAGATCCCCCCTGGGTGTAATATTAGAACCTCCTCGAAGAGGTGGTACTTCTGAGTTTCCAACAGTGTGAAGCCTTGAAAAGGTCCTTCTGTGGAAAAGAGTGTTGTCTCCTCGTAGAGGAGTACCAGAAGTTTCTTTATAATTATTATAATTAGCCCTATCTAAGTAGGAAGATCTCTGAAAAGAATCCCTACCGTAGGTCCCGATAATTCCTTGATCAGGGGAATTAAAGGCACTCGGAGGAGGGTTTTCCTTCAAAGATCTGCCATTCTCCTTAAAATTATAATTTTCCTTAAACCTAAAATCATTTTGACTATGCATGTTTCTAAAATAATTACCATGTGAACTTAATCTATGTGAAGGATGTGTATGGTGTGGAAGGCTGCCTTCAATGTAATTGGAGGTGTTCTGTTTAAAAAAAAAAAAAAGAAAAAAAAAAAAAAAAAAAAAAAAAAAAAAAAAAAAAAATAAAATAAAAAAAAAAAAAAAAAAAAAAAAAAAAAAAAAAAAAAAAAAAAGATCGTATAGCACTTATGACTAACGGTATATCACGCACTTTCCTTCCAGAAGTAAATTACACAATTCACTATATCATGCTTTAGCGTTTATTTAAAATAGGCAATCTTTTAATTACACTCAGTTCCAATAGCAAATCTTGTGAAAATGACCGTATTATTATCTACACATAAACTGTGCAAAATATATAATTCCATTTAATATTAGTATGAAAATCAGTGAACCAGGGGTTCACTTTATATATTGACCAGAGAATGGAATTTAATATTAAATTTGAGGGACAATTAAATTTGGTCTACTCGCCACCACACGCACCCATGCATATTTTCTATAAAAAATTGTATTTAACCGAGCATTTCGTCGCTCCTGTGTCGACATAAAGCCTCTGTGGAAACACATACGTCAGCATTATTAGTGGTTAATAGTATAGGCAAGCTATATACAATCCCCCTCTTCCTAGGGGAAGAAGTGGAGAAAATATTAGAAGAGTTAGGGACAGAAAGATCATCGTCTACCAAAAGAGCAGAGATTTCTGTAGGAAAATAGGTAGTAGAAGGGACGAAGTCTTTTCTGACAGACTCCTGAGAGAATAATTTTCGTCAGGATATCCGAGCGTGAGAATATCCAACTACTGGTAAAAAGGGGTCCTCAGAGGGACTCCTCATTCGTCTTCATATTGGGGTAATATGACCGATTATAATCTTCTGAATGGTATATAGGCGAGGAGGAGTGATCATAGTTTTCCGAAGGAATCTTATTTTCATGCATATCACTCATGGCGTTTATAGTTTGACGACTATTATATTTATTATAATTATTATAAGAATTATAATAAGGACGATTATTAGTAGGAGCGGTCATATTCCTTTGAGGCATGCGTGAGTTATAGTAAGTGGAAGGAAAAGAGAAATTAGATTGAGGTGCATTAGGAGATCTGAAAGATGCGAGAGCGAGCATAAGTAGGAGTGAAACGTTGGTTATAAGAAGAAGAAGAAGCTTGAGGAGAAGCTCGAGAAGCATTACGCACTACTGAGTTGCCTCCCTTCTGCTCCCTTCTCCCTCCATTCCTATTATTATTCTTCCTTCCATTATTTTTACTCTTAACCCTCTCCTGTGTCTGCTGAGCCTGATTTCTCTGTCTACCTCCATCAGGAGATAAATTTTTGACTCTTTTTAACGCTCGGGGATTCTGATAATCCCAGGAAGAGCCTCTACACGCGTTTTGCGTCCCTCTAGGATGATACCCCATGCAAAGACGCAGAGCAGATTTGTCTATTAACGACACTCGTCGAGTTTTTATGCCCGAAACGTGTCGCATCTACGATAAACAACCTTTTAAGGTTTTTCGTGTTTTTTTTCCTAAGACCGGTTTTCCTTCTCACATTTGGAACTGGACATCATTAACTTGGAATTTTCCGTAGGGAGATTCTCATCTGGAATGAGCGTACGTTCTGACTATGCGTCCTAGAAGGGTTGTATGTCCTCCTTGAACAGGTTTTGAAATAGGCATTGGATGTTTGTTGCTCTATATATTGTTCAATTTGACGAGGTGAAGGACAAAGTTACATCCAAAAATGTTTCAATACTTTCGGCTGAAGTGTTTAGAATTATTTTGTACACTTTAGAAAAATTAAGTCCCTTTTAATTCTGTCTGAAAAGCTTCTCTCATTTTTGAGCATAAATAATGTCTGCTCAAAACCTCTTCTGCCTTGGATACTGTCAGTGGCTACAATATGAGAGGATTATTACGGTTCCAATTTATTTCATCAATGACGTTACATGTACTAAAAGTTGACTCGGCCGTAGGCGGATCAAGAATTTTTAAAAGGTTTCTTGCGAACTCATTCCATGTTTTCGCGAACCTCAGCTCTTCATGTTCATTCATAAGTTCTCTACATGAACCTTTTGCATCGACATACCTGGAATAGGAAGCTAACTTTTTCTCATCAGTATCTATTCCATCTGCTTTAAAGTAATCTTCCATGCATGCCAACCACCTTCTCACTGATACCCCAGTGAATGTTACCGAGAGTCGGAATCACGTTTTCATGGTGAGGTCCATGAATAGGGTGGTTACTAGGTGCAGTAGGACCGGTTGGGAAGGATGGAAGAGCAGAGGGAATTTGCTGTTGCTGATAATAATGATAAGTGCCGGGCATGCCTAAGTAAGCGTTATAAGAAGGCGTAGGATAGCATTATAAGCGTCTAAGGATAGGAAGAGTCCCCTATGTTAGCTTACTGAAGATGAGGTGAGCCCCATGCACATGCTTCAGACCATAGTATTATGTACATGCAAAGAATAAGGATTAGGTATGTTGTATGGAGTCGAGGTAGTTACTACTTGCGAAGGAATACCACCATATGCACCCCCAGGTGGAGCTTGCAAAGCACCATTTACCACTGAACCTTCTGAGACCGAGATAGTATCGGTACTACCCCCAGGAGTGAGGGTATTGGCAGCAGAAGTAGTAGTAATGGTAGTGGTGGTAGTAGTAGTAGCACTACTCTCAGTAGTCTCTATGGGTTGGGTCCCATTCATGTTGAAAGATATTTGAAATATATATATATATATATATATAATATATATATATATATTATATCATATATATATATATATATATTAATATTATAATATATTATATATATATATATTCATAAATATATTAAATTATATATATATATATAATATATAATATATATATATATATATATATATATATATATATATATATATATATATAAAATTATATATTTCTTTCCTTCCTCCAATTCCCTCTCTTGTTCACCTATTATATATATATATATTATATATAGTATATATATATATGAATAATATATATATTATAATATATAGATATAAATATATATAGATAATATATATGATATATATAGAATCTATTAATATAGTATCATTAGGAAAAACTCAGTAAGTATAATAGTATATAAAATATATATATATATACTATAATATATAGTATATATATATATATATAATATATAATATATATATATAGATAGTATATATATATATATATATGAGAATATGATATAGATGAGGAATACTTAGATATAGAGAATAGAAGATATGAGAGAGAGAGAAGTAAGAGTAGAGAGAGAGTGAGAATATAGAGAGTATAGATAAGTAGTATAGTAAGTATAGTATATGATATAGATATAGTAGATAATATATACGAATAATAAATCAATATATAGATATAGACGATATATATATAAGGAAATCATGCATATAATGATTAGATTATATATATATAGATAGATATATAGTATAATACTGTAAATATATATATATAATATAGAGTATATATATATATAGATAAGATTAATATAAAGAAATATATATATGATATTATATATGTATCATATATTCTGTGAAAATAAAGGTTGTTTACAATAGAAAAGTTCAGAGACTATGCATATGAGTAAGAGAAAGTTATATCATACGAGAGGGCCTAGTATATAGATATAGATATAAATAATATATATAGTGAGTATATATATATATATATATATATCATATAATGTAGAGTATATTAAATTATATAGAATATACTATATCAATTATTATAGTATATATATATATATGAAAAGAAAAGAATGCACAACAATTATGAGAAAGAAGAGAGAAAATCTTTTTATTCCTGAAGATACTTCTTACTACTATATATAATATATATATATAGAACAAAAAGACTTTCTTTCTCTTCTCCAGTTTCTTTTCCATTTGTAAAGGACAAGAAAAAAAAGAAAAAGAGAAAGAAATTCTCTGCTTGATATATATATAATATATATAATATATTATATATATAATATATAATAATATCGAACTTAAATGCTATATATCTACTGTATAATGCAATATATTTATGTGGAAAAATATAGCAAAAATATAAAAGGAAAGGGTAAAAACTCGAAGATTTTGAGATCTAAAACTCAAGAACTCAAGAAACTCAAGATCTCAAGAAACTCAAGATCTCAAGATCCAAAACTCAAGATCTCAAAACTCAAGAACTCAAGATTTGTAAAATCAAAGTTCAATACTCTTTCCTTTTATAAATGCCAAATTGCAAAAATCGAAGACAATGGAATTTTGCTTAATGACATTTTATTGAAGTTCTATTTTATTAGTAGTCATCTTTTCTTTGACATAAAAGAATTAGCTTAATTTGTTGGTTATTAACATTACCAAAGATTGTTGGTTGCTTGAATTGTTGGTTGGTCAGTTTGTTGGTTGGCTGACCAACAATGTTGGCTCTTTCTTTAGAAAGATCGACCAACAATTTTGTTGGTTTAATTTTTGCCAACAATTTTTTTTTCCAATTTATAAATTCTTTTAATTGATTATTATAATTATTATAATTATTTAAATCATTATATTATTATTATTTGATTATTAATTTATTAATTACTTATTATTTATTGATCTATTAAATTATTTATTATTATTATTTAATAAATGACAATAATTTATAATAAACAGTATGAGGAGTCACTTAGCTACTGAGATGACTCTATTTATATTTTCTAGTCAAGGGGGTCCTGACTTGGAGACTCACTGTCCCGCCTCTTGTAATAGCGGTATTAGTAGTAGGTGATCTTACCCGAAGGAAAATAGGAGGGCCTTGTATAACTTTCCCAAATTGCGGTTTCATGAGGTAATA
>JABUQX010022568.1:27500-38179 GCA_015478945.1 Trachelipus rathkii | reverse complement strand
CAGTTTCCGAGGCATCGTAAGGTTATCCATGTGTATATTATATTAAAGGGGTCCCCCCTCATGGGTGTCGAGCCCTATGAGGTTTGTGCCCGGAGGACCGCGCTAAGCGGCGGGGAGTCTCTTATTATAGATGTTCCAGAGGGGTCAGGGAAAAAGACCCAAACCTGGTGCTGGGTCGTGTGCACCGAATCACAAACAGGTGATGCGGCTCACACCCCTTCAGCACAGATGACGCCAGATGCCCCCTCCGTAAGGAAGGGTGTCATTGGCGTTCATCTAAAAATAGAAAAAAAAAAAAGAAAAAAAAACAAAAATACCGCTTCTTCGCTCTAGGACGCTGAAGGGCGGGTGGTATATCCGTATATCCCGCCCAACAGCATCCCAGAGAGAGCCCCCAACCACTATGCAAGGTGAGCGACGACTGGGATATATATATTATACTATATATATATATATATATATATAATATATATATAGTATTAATATATATATATATATATATATATATTATATATTTATGATAACATTCTAAAGTGTGGTATCCCCTTTTCAGAGGATAACACGGGGAGACTACAGGAAATCGAACTTTAAGACCAATTTTGTTTTATGCCCCACACGAGCGCCACAAAGGCTCTGGTGTTCGCAGTCGAGCATACATTCTGCCCCGTCACCACCCATGAAAATTAATAACCGTCTCCAATCTGCGCACCGCTCGTTGAGAAGATACGTAGGAGTACTAGCTCAGTCCGTCGCACCGCGTTATGACAGCAGCGAGTTAACCTCTAACTGCGCACACTGAGGACGACTTTAGACTACTTATACTATAACTAATACGTATATATATATTATATAGTTATAATATATATATGCGCGTGCTAGCACACACTATAACAACACAGTATAATATATATATACAATCAACACATACACACATATCAACAACACTCAACATATCAATCACATACACACACACTAACTATATCAACTACTAACTTACAATCAACACTACTTATACTACTTATACACACATTTATCACTATGACATTATACATTTACCTCTATATAGTAATAACAACTTATTAACATTTATAACATCTATTAATATATATACTCAACGTACAAATCATACACGACAATACTACCTATTGCTACCCATGTAGTTCAATATATTAATTATGATACCCACTAGTAGTATAAAATTTATTATATATTATTCATATATATGAGTATCCTTTATAATATATAATATATATATATATATATAGTCAAAGAGCTCTATGGGCAGAAACAATTTTGCATGCAATTGGCATACAATATTTATGCACCATTGCAATTTTTTGAGACAAATACGATAATATTTTAGAAAATGACAGTGTGAAATTAAGTTAATATGTACAAAAATGTAGAAATGAGCATGTGAAACTAAGTTAATATGTACCAAAAATGTAATTGACAATAGTGAGGTACAATTTGGATAAACGACTCTTCTTTTGACGATCCTCCTTCTCCGATGTACAGCTTATGTCTCTCATCAAGGACGCAGCAGTAATCGAGTAGTAACAAACACCATTATTGCTACGCCCAAAGTCGACTTCTGTATTGCAGTGCCCCGTTCTTGAGAACGACTGTCTGAATTGGCAAAGGCAGAGCCAATATTTTTGAGCTCTCCGAGGACCTTTTTACTCCACTCTCGTCCCTTGACGCTTCCTATTGGAGCCTCACCTTTCTTCGAGGTCGGGTTGACCTTCATTTTTTCAGATCTCTCAACACCCCTTTTGGTCTTCCACACTGGTGCAACTTTTGACCCAAATTTGTATATAGGCTCTTGGAGCGCCACTGTGTGTCATTTTAGGGGAACGTCGAATATCACTGTGAGAGAACGCAAGTCTAAAATTCTCTTTGAAGAATCCCTAATTTTTTGAGAACCCTAATTTTTTGGCAACCCCAATTTTTTCGGCAAACCCTAAATTTTTGGCAACCCTTATCGAAGCAAGGTTGGCAGGTTCCCAAATATGCTGATTGCCTGTATTGAGTATCAGTTCAAAAGCCATGTAGTGCGCGAAGGTGAGTGCCCAGGTGTAGATTGTCAGAGGCGTGAGTGCCGGATCCCTAGATTGCATTAGTAGACACGGCTGGCCAGATGAGTGCATATGAGTGCCGGTCAAAAAAGTAGAGTCCAAAAACAATAGAGTGGACAAGTGAGTGCCGCTTTTTGCCCCACAGGATGTGACATTTTGGAACAACCTGAGTGCCACTTTTTCAAGCCTTTTCTAGCCTCCCCTAGAGGCTTTGATCTTCGCTGGGTCATTTTGGCCCCACGTTAATTTTTGGCACCCTTCTGGGTCTTTCCATGGGTCAACTTTTTGGGCCCACGGTCAATTGATTATGCACAATAAACCAACATCCTTTCTCCCCTCGTGGATCTAATCCATGGGTATTCGAGGTGTTCTTTAGCGCCGCCCTACAAGGTAGATGGTATGAGGAATTCGAATGGTGGTATTACAATATGCTAGAAATGCTTCCTACTACGAGTAGGTATCGTTTTTATAACACTTATAAGCATGACAGAAAATATATCAAGAGTTGAACAAACCAAACAAAGACAGTTTGAGATAGTGGATCGCATAAAAAACGGTTTCCCGATTCCGAGTCCGCCGTCCGCAGTGTCAGCCCCAGCATTGACCCGCGCGAACAACCGGACCGCCGCCGCATGTGCGGCCGCAGGCGGCAAATTAAGCCGCGTATTCCGCCGCGGCCCGCGTGGCCGCACGGCCGCCCCGCAGAGCGCAATATTGACTGTTACGTCCGCGGTAAACACCGCCGCGGCCAAATTTCTTTGCCACAGCGTCGGCGCCCCCAGGCCGCGGTCGCGTCCGCGGAACACGGTATCTACATAGTTTCGTTACACACATTGGGGAACTCATAGCTACGCCATGTATGGACCGCTAACCGTAGCGTGAAGAAAAATCACCTATTGAAATATCATATCGCCTTAAACTTGAAACAGCTACACCGTAGAACTATTTCCAAAGAATTTCGTTTCAAAATATAACTATGAGTGATTATCATATTTTACTACAAAATTGGTAACTGAGAATGTTTTATTAAAAACTATACTTACGATAACAGCCTTAAAGCAGTAAAGCAGGTAAAAAACAATAGAGGTGTTATATACCATAAAACACCCAGCGCTGGTTCAGCGCACCACAAACAACACACACACACAATGTTCACGCGCTAGGGGATTAGTATGGCCTGTTTGTTTTAGCTGCTTTAACTAGCTTTAAACTATTTTGCTTTACTGCTATGATTACAAAACATCCATGTTATTACAACTGCTTTACACAGACATTCTGCTTTCTGCTTTAAAAAAAAATATAATAAACCTTTCTGCTTTTACTGCTTTAAACGAAAAAGACCTCTTTGGCTATTAACAATGCTTTAGAACGTCACAATGTTTTTACAAAACAACTGCTTTAAACGAAAACACTTTCTGCATATGTACTGGCTTTAACGTTCTAAAAAAAAACTTTGTCTGGCTTTACTGCTTTATAATTGACATTTCTTGCTTTAACTGCTTTAGACTCACATACATTACCATACACGCTTGAAAGCAGTTAACTAAAACACGACAGCACCGATTGAAGTAAAACAATGAGAGGTTGTTACCATAACACGCAACACCTAACACAACTTCCATTAAACACCTTATAGGGGATTTCAACTTGTAACATGGGACACGGACTCGACCAATTGTATAGCACCCCTTTATGTCTCTCTAATTACCAAAAAACTGCCTTTACCTCATGGAGACGACTTGTCTGCATATTTAACAAAAGACTTATACACCTTTTACAACGAACATTTCTAGCTTTTAAGAATAAACTCTACTCGCTTAAAACTTCTATAATTATACGCTTCTATAACCTTAGCGTGTATACATATAACAAACACGAATACTTTCATATATATACTTGATTTATACACCGAAATTCCCTTATTGTGGTCTTGTTTTTCCCTTTCTCTTTTCCACCATTGTTATATTCCATGTGTTTTTCATATTTTGAACCTTTTCACGGTTATAATTTTTTTTGTTTTATTTTTTTTTGATCCATATACCTATCTTAGACGTGTAAAATAAAGCCGCTTTTTACATTTCTTTATTATTTCATTTTTATTTTTGTTTTAATTACTTTTTTTATTTTTAATTTGTAATGTAAGAATAAAAAACACAGAGTTTCTGTTATATAAACATTTTATTTTTAAATAAATTGTACGAAATTTTATTAAAAACGTATATTTTACGTACTATTTAAGGGAAGTAAAATCGCGTTTTTTCATTTTAAAGCATTTATTACATAATCAGAAACTATAAAATCATTGACATACAAATTTTTAGCATCAAATATATTTACAAGTTTATTAAAACATATGTTATTTAAAAAGCACATAATGAAATAAATACAATAGACTCCACATAAATTGGAATATAAGGGTTGAACAGGGTAAGACATAGTTTTTACACAGCTTACATTATTATATTTTAAAAATAAGGTAATATAATGATTATTCAATATAAATTTTAAGTTCAAAGAATCAATTATGTGAACAGTATCGTTTTTTGCTCTATAAACGGAAATCCAATGGCCTGTTGAGGTGATGTGACGAGGCAATGTATTGAATATGAGGCAGGTATCCTTCTCCAACTTTACAGAGTTTATTTCGTTAATAGCAAACACGCCTAAAAAGCGAGGTTCATTTTTAAACACCGATTTTATTTCCGCTTCATTCATCTTTAATAATTCAAAAGTACGTTGCGTACTCTGTCAATTTCAATGAGTTGAGGATGCTCAAGATAGATCACTACAGTGATGGGTGATTGTAGAATCGATCCAAAAGAGAGATTTAGTCCTAGGGTGCCCTTTCTCAAAATGTTTAAATGATAGGCGTTACAAGCTGAAAGGTCTGCAGTAAGATCATAGGCGTATAAATTACTATTCTTTGCGTATTCTTCAAGATTTAAACCTGTCCCGCTATCATTACATGATACAGTATTGGCTATTAAGTCGTAAAAAGGTCGAGTACAGAGAGATAGGTCTCCGTTGTATAACATTTCATAATCACGTCCGTGAGGCAGTCCATTCACATGTAAACTGATACCCCTAAGTCCGAAAGGTGTGAATTTATAGGGCGACTTTTTATAATTCCCGGAGTAGGCTTCATGCTCCACAATCCCTATTATTACTTTCTGTGGTAAATTTCCGTTCACAATGTTAGGGATATTGATACTCGATAATCCTTGAGTGAAATTAAATATCTTGGTTTCAACTCTCTTAATAGGGTACTTTGCTGTAGTATTCAAAAGTGAATTTTCAATTTCCAAATGACGCTGTGGTGATAATTTCACTTTCCTGACATAGAGATAAGCCTCCAACAGTTTGAAAACAGGTTCTGGACATACAGCTGTAGCAGTAGGCTTACTTTTTATTTTAAGAGCAAATTTAGGATTTGACCGTGATAAAATGATTCTAGTATCTACAGATGGTAGAATGAGTCTTTCTTGAGAGAAGATATCGCCATTTAATCGACCGTAAAATTCATAAGTATTATTTATGACTTTAGCTGCTTTATCTATATGTGCAGCTTCATCTTTGAAGCTATAAAAACCACATGATTTGAGATGAGATTGTTTAGCATCGTCTGAATAATTTAACAAATGTTCTATATAGCTTCTATAAGGATAATTAGCCGCTGATGCACCTAGTGAAGTTCCGTTAAGATAGACTTCAACCTGGGTGAAACATGTATACAGGAAATTTGATTCTGTATATACTATATGGTCATCACCCGTAGGAAGATCTGTACCATCAGGTTTTGTCAATTTCGTTTTTACATATAAAAACACATTAGAGGGGTCTAGGTATTGATCAGAAGTGCCTGGAATATTGAACTCTAGAGGAACATCTGTATTGGTAATTGAATGTAAAGGATTAATACTGATAAAGTTGGACTCGCTAACGCTAATCTGTGTAGGGTTCATGGAGAAGAGATCCAATTCACTCTTACAGCAATCAGGACTAGAAGGATGAAGGAAATGCATCTTGCATGTGCGAGCTCTGGCCGTATAATGAACATTTTCATGAAAAACCTTACTTATATACACAGCTCGTATAAAAGTTATTAGTTAGTAATTAAATAGCAAATACATCAATACATTTTTTCCTTAGAGGTTTTTTCCGCTTAGTCTTTTTCTTTATGACAATCTTCTTGTTCCCTCGACCTTGTCCTGACATTTTACGTCTTATTTTACGCTTAACATCATCCAACATCTCATCTGAAACATCGGCTATACGTCTTTTTAAGGCTGTACGAGGATTATTTCCTGCAGCAATATCTTGAATAGTATGCAAACCTGTTCTTATAGCTTTTTTACCTATATATTCCCCGCCTTTCCTGAGTAAAGGCCTTGCACTTCTCCATAGCTTGGCAAAAAATCCACCAAGGCCATACCCCCTCTGCATTTTTGTTCCCCTGAATACCCTTTCTTCGTCCATTATTACAGGAGTATCTTTCTTATACTATCTTTACACTGTGAGAGTATGTTAATGAATGAAAAATATATCTGACTACACCTCTTATATATTCCATTATGCTGTAATTACTGCATCTGTTTCTTTCTAATATGAACTTTGCATAACAATGCACCGTGTGTAAAGGGAAAAGGATTTCCTTCTACATCTTTTATATGCACGCGTACAGAGTCAAAATTTGATCTATTCAGAGGTAGATAATGAACATTAGGGAATGTTATAACTTTACTCTCTTTGGGAAAATATACTACTCTTAATAAAGGAGCTTTAGTATTACCTACATATTGATGCTCAATTATATTTGTATATACATAAGCCATACCTGGATGATTGAGCATCTCGGATGGGGTACATGTATAATGCAGTACTCGATCTGCTTCATCTTTTAGTTCATGTGGAGTCATGCGTTTATTCTCCACAGATAGTATAACCCTCTTCAACATAGTAGGGACATCATGAAGTATATCCAACTCAGCATCACGTCTACGAATATGTTTACGCTGCCATGGTGATCGTTCGAGAAAAAACATATCACGGTCTCGCAGGTTTACATTTACTTTTGAACTTAAAGATATTATTACTTTATCTTCATAGGTACGCATTTCAGTTTTGTATACCAAGTCCTTACACATAATACTCATATCAAAGAGAACGTTTAAATGACTAAAAATAGCAGGCACCGATTTAAAATATGACCTCCGCAAAGTAAATTCTTCAATGAAGTATTCTTTTGTAGCAAATGTTGTCGTATTCATCTTTTTGGCAATTGTAGTCCTTTTCAGATAACGAGTATCCTCCACTTGTAATATAGTTTCAACACATTCTACACTTCTGTACACCCCCATCCAGAATAGATTGTGAGGCAAATTTTCTATGTCCGTATTTAATATCATTTCACATAATCCTACTTCGTATGCCTCTCTTTCAAGTTGTATAGGATTCATTAGCACAGTTGTAAAATCCGAGAGTTTATTATCAGGATGTAAATCCAAGGAGGCTGAAGAAGGCAGAGTTATATAAAGGTGATCTACACTCTCCATGATTATAATGACAACTGATTAATGATTCTTAACTTCACTTGCTTTTATATAAGTATTAAACTTGGCAGGATATCCCCTCCATTTCACAAGTAACTGCTTATTTTTTCCTTTACCTCTCGTAGCTAATATTTTTTCAATTTTATATTCATGAGTTACAGGATTGAACCTTACTTTTTGTATTTCCTGTTTATAAAATCCGCCTTTTATTTTTTCACCATTTAAATCTTCCAGATAATATAACTTTAAACTATCACGACTGAATGGTTGGATATTGTGGACTTTAAAAACTTCCGTAGTCCAACCGGATTCATATCCTTTTCTAAACCTTTCTTCTGTTCGAGAAACTCTTACATAATCGTTTACCTTTATTCCTGAATTATCTTTTATTTTGTTTTCTTTTTCACCCATATGTGCCATACGTCCTCTAGTTTTTGACATCTCTAAAGGAGTTGACTTTATAGTTCTATGGTAAGACCTGTTATAAGAATAAGCCAGATCGTCCAGTATATCAATATATTTAAAAGTATTCATTTTAGTAAAATATCTATGCATGCGTTCTTTAATAGTACGTTGGACTCTTTCAACTATTGCCGCTTTGTTTACGGAAAATGTATTGTAATAGCTTATACCAGCCATACTCCCAGAGCAGCTCCTGAAACTCTCGCCCCTTGAATTCCATTCCTGAATCTGTCCAAAATGATTTAGGTGTTCTCCGTTCGTCCTTTATAATTTCAAGTACAGCATCGGCCACTGTAGCTGATCTTTTATCTTTTATTGGCCTCAACCACAAGTATCTAGAGTATACGTCAATTGTAAAAAGTATATATTGAAAACCTTCATTATAAGAGCTGTATTTAATCATTTCCGATAAATCTAACTGCCATATGCTATCGAGCTTCGGAGATATGGTCTTTCGTGTAGGAAATTTTTTTCTTACAGTAGAGTAAATGCCTCTTCACCCTCCAAATATGCTTTTAACTCTTTTTTCTCAATATTAGGATACCTTAAAGCAAACCTAGTGAAACCCCCAAAACTATTTGGCTCCCTCAGATTGAAGTAATACTTATCAACTACCTCCTTCGCCTCCATGTTGTCTACTGACACACGTGTAAGCGTTATATATATATATATTATATATATATTATATATATATATATATATATATATATATATATTATATATATATATATATATATATATATATATATTTATATATATATATTTGTCACAAAAATGTGATATATGAAGAAGAAGAAAAAGAAGAGAAAAAGATTTAAAATAACATTTATTTATACACAAACATTACAACTAAATAAATATGTGATAATACATAATTACGATTTAATCCAACTAGGCCTATTATAAGGTGTTTTTCTTATTCGGCCTCTGGTAACACGTTTAAATTTATCTGATGCGTAAGAAGTGCCTGATGGACTTGAATCAGGTCTTGGCGTAACGGGAAATATTATCTAAGTCTGCTAATCGGCTTGTATTTAAGATTAAAGTTCGGGGAAATTAAAGTCTTGAAAGTTCTTGTTTATATCATTCCATCCTTTACAGGTCCTTCTTGCAGTTACGTGAGAGTATCAGCTATCAAATCACAATATTGAGCCTTTAACGTATTGTCATCATAATTACGATCTGTCCTGCTTTTCATTCAAAGTTTAATTGGTCGTTTTAAAAATTATATAAAGCTATTCCGATTACGCACGCTATTAGTAAGCTCTCCCTAGGATATGTTTAGAATTTATTCTTCATTTTTCACTTCAAGTTTTACTTCATTAGGTATATCTACATCATCGGTTAACGGGATACGTAGGGATGGATGTAGGAGGTGCAAGTCTTTAAGATCTATCAATTTTTGTATGGCATCCTGGTATAAGATGCGTTTCTCATGGATGTTAATGTCTGAATTTAATATTCCTGACACTTCTTTCTCATATTTTGTTATCTGTTCAACTCTATCGGATCATAATAAGCTAGGAGGAGAGGTGCTGGAAAGATAATGAGTCTTCACAATAAAGATTCATGTTGGTGCAAACGTGCTGCTGCTGTGACAAGAGGTTGTTAAATGTCAACTCATTGGCTGTTAATATGCTTGCGTGTATGGGGGGTGTGAATGATGAAACTGTGATTGTGGATTTTGCGCAGTGTGCGGCAAAAATAACTGTCCCATATTGAGGTTGTGAATGATGAAATCTGAGGAACTGAATTCTGTACAGTTGCTGTATTATTATACTTCATTTTCTCATACTCATTATATGGAAGTACAGCAACCTTCTTCATTATGGGGACAACCACTTAGTTATCAGGGGAGCTATTACGGAGAAGAGTAATGGCAGGAATACTCCTCCCCCTCTCTGTAGTAACTTCTTTTTATTTCTAATTTTTAATGTTGAGGGAGAGTTTTTAATGATGTTTCTATAACGACGTAGCTTTACTTTCTGAGGCCTGTTTAAAGAAACATTTCCTTTTATAAGATTTAAACAGACTTCACATTACCCACTGATGAATTCTCACCTCCCAATTAGGTACGTTTCAGCATGGGTTTCACTTTTTAAATTTTTATAAGAGGTAAAATACTTTGCAAACTAGAGCACTCATTATTCAGGATGTGAGTACAGTTCTATCTCATTAGGCAGAATGTGTGGTACGGAGCAGCAACTCTGTGCGTGTTTTGGGTGTGAAGTTCACACATCAAATTAACCGTGGGGATTGAAGTAAACTCTTTATATACTTTAAGAACTCTTTCCTTTGAAGAGGAAACATTTGAGTTGCCAATACATTAATTTGGACTCATGTCTCTTCTCTGTCCAAACAACAGTAAATACTGCGTGTTTAAAGAAACACTTCGCATATGCTTGCTTTGATGAAAAATATTCTGCGTTATGAAAAACAAAGAGATATTTAGATGGTGAGAATAAACTGTGAACGCTTCTGCTATTTCCAAATTCAATTTGTGCATTAAATCATCTAATACAATAATTTTGTGGCCTTGTATATTGTCAAGCGATCTAATATCGTAATATGCCTTGGTGGAAATGGAATC
>JABUQX010022568.1:7500-15000 GCA_015478945.1 Trachelipus rathkii | reverse complement strand
TTCGTTCAGTTTCTGGGCTAACACTTTTACTCGAATGGTCATAAGTTTAAATTCCCATTGGTGAGCCCTTTGATGTGTTGAAACATTTAGAAACATGGTTTCGAACGATGGTAGAAATGATTCTTTGACGTTGGTTACTAGTTTAGTTGTCTTGATGATTGTTTCTTTAATGTCTGGGGGACATTCTAAGGAGATAACTAGATCGAGGTATCCTTCTATGAAATTGACTTCTCCCGTACGATATAGAACTAAACCGGGTAGAATCTTTGTTTCTTCTTTTTCATTTATGAGATTGCTTTGGCATGTTGATACGATGATGAGTAGCAACAAAGCTGGTATTCCGAAATTCATTTCTGAAATATTTATACTTTATACTTTTCTTGGTTTTGATATATTTAAAGGTCGCCTAATTATGTTTAATAATTGTTTTAAAATTAATTGGTTAGTTAAAGCGTTCGCGTCTTATTACCTAACCTAACTAGTTTCTTAACTATAATCGAGTTAGTAGAATTAAAATCTAAATGTAAGAGTTCTTTAAACTTAATTTTATATACTATTTAGTATTTAGTTACTTACTTACTTACTTTAATTCTTATTAGTTGTTTAATTACTAAATTAGTTTTTATTACTTACTTACTTACTCGTTACTTATTTTTTTTGTTTTCTTAAATAGAAAAGTTTTTTGGATTTTCTATTTTGTATTTATTTTTTGTATTAAAAATTGCTGTCCCCCCCCCTTGTTCTGAGAGTGAAACATATTTTTAAAAGGTTTCTTTATATAAAAAAATGAGTAAAACTATAACTGATCAGACTATATCTATGGAATTAATCTAGTCTAAAATCTATCGAAGCTACATCTAAAATCTAAGATTAGATTTCCTATGAATAAGTATTAATCCCGACTAATTTTCTTAATTTTAAAGAATGTGTACTAATCCAAGCTAATTATCTTAAATTTATGACGATCGTCGTCTAATCCAATCTAAGGGTTTTCTTAATCCACTAAGTATATCTTAACTAAAAAAAAATATTTAGTACAGACGCGAAGCGAAATGTACTGTCATCATGTCCTTAAAACTAAAAGTATCCTTCTTAGACTAACAGAATAAGAAGAATCCATTCTACAAACTAAAGAATTTTCTCTTAAATCTAGGAATATACAAAAGTATATACAAAATTGGGATGAACTAGTAACCAGGAGGCAAATACCAAGTTTTTCCTCCACGGACTGTGGTGTTCAAATCCAATTCGACAGGTGGAGGCTGGACAGGAGTCTTCGCTGTAGTCTCCGTGTTGTCACTTGCCTCGGGCTGTTGTTGCAAAGCTTGTTCCTTCATCCTTGTTTGACTTCTAGTAACTCGGGGTGTAGAATCTCTAGGGCCAGTGAACAGATTATGGGGCCTGTAAGAGGGGTCCTGTTTTCTGTTATCTGGGATGAAGTCCTTAGGAGATGAATCTACGACCGGGGGAATGGGGTATTGGTGGCCATCTTTTACTGGGGAAGTTGGAGATTTCACAGGGGAATTTGTTCTTGGAGGGGCTCCACCATAGGCTCCATACACCTCGCCTTCGCGTGCCGGTGGCTCCTGAAGAATCTCTTGAAACAGGGTTTTCTAGGAAATCTCTTGTGATAGGGGAGTAAAAGAATGGTCTAAACTACCTTCTCCGCACCGCAGCGTTGGAGGGAGTTTTTGGGAAGTCAATCTTTGGAGTGGAACACTTAAATTCAACGTCTGGACGAGCTCTTCCGACGACTACATCGCTGTACCTTCTTCTTTCTACAATCTCATTGCTAAATCTTCTTTCTTCCACGGGTTTACTTTCTCTTACGGGTTCCACTGGGGTCGGTTGTTGCACGGGAGTTGGATGGCTCCAAGAATTCGTACTACTCGGTACCGGCTGAGGTGGGGGGATAGAGTAAGAGTTGTAGTGTTCTTGCTGAGATTGTGGTGGATGGGGAATTGGAAAGTAGCTGTGTCCGGACTGAATTTGTGGCGTCATGGGAATTTGGAAAGAATATTGGGAAGACATTTGATCTGTGGGAGGAGAAATTTCTTCCACTTCATCTACTTCTTCTATTTCTTCGTCTCCTTCTTCTTCTTCCTCCTCTTCTCCTCTTCCTTCTTCTTCTTTTCTCTCAGAAGAGACTCCTGGGTCGCTTCTCTGCTGTCTTTCCTCAATTCTTTCCCCTTTTTGTTCTTTGGAGCTTAACATTTTTCTTTCACCGCATGGGGAGGATTCCAAAACTTCATCAATCATAAGTCAAAATGTGACTCGGTGAACTTTTCTGCTGGGATCACCTTGGCGTTGTCCACATGGACAGGGAAGGTTCGGCCTGAATCTAAACAACACACCATTAACTTGTTAGGTCCTCTTAAACATTGTACAATGTATGGCCCTTCAAACTTGGGACATAACTTAGAACTTTGATGGGGTGGTTTGACTGCTCTAATGAAGACATAATCTCCTATTTTAAACTCTCTTTGCTTGGCCCTTTTATGTTGTTGCTCCAAAGTTTTTGTGGTTTCCGCTTCTAACTTCTCTCTTGCCAAATCTCTTATATAATCGATCCTTTCTACTATCGTATCTACTTCGTCCGAAATGAATCTCATTTTCTCTGACTTATTCACAAAGGGTGATACATAATCAGGCATCTCGTAAGGGAGCCTCTTTATGTAACCATGTAACAGGAAGTGGGGTGAAGACCCTATAGATCGATTATACGCGGAATTGATAGCGATTTGGGCAAAGCTCAGGTATTTATCCCAATCTCGGTGGTTTGCATTCACGTAGTGTCGCAAGAAAGATTCAATATCAGCATTTATTCTTTCTACAACACCATTTTGGGATGCTTTGTAAGGCAAAATTTCTATCTTCTTTATCCTCCACGCCTTACATAGGTCCTTAAACACCTGGCTCGTAAATTCCAAGGCATTGTCAGAGACAAGCAGTTGAGGGGCGCTATGCCTACATATGACCCTCTCTTGTAATGCTCTGGCACATTCTTCGCTCGTTCTCGTCTTACAAGGCACTAATTCGACATATCGCGTCAAAACGTCGCGAAATACTAAGATGTATTTGGCTCCTGATCCTGTACACGAAGGCAATTTTCCAATACTGTCAACATGAACGCGTGAGAAAGGGGTGTATGGCAATGGCCATCTATTAATCTCTGCGACAGGGGGTCTAGGACCCTTAGTTCTGGCGCACGACACACATTGACTACAGTATTCCTTAACTAACTTTTGAACACCAGGGAAATGGTATTTCTCCTCTACTCTCTTTTCAGTTCTTTGCTGACCACCGTGTCCACCAGCTAGTGAAGCGTGGCACTGGTCTATCACACTGTAAATCATACTATCTGGAACATGTACAAGATAAGGTTTTGCTTCCACAGCGTAGTGTAAGATGCCTTTTATTAAGATGTGTGGGTGTGTATTGGGATTCTCTTCGGCCCATTTTACCAATTTTCCTACACGGGGACATTTCTGTTGTTCTTTGATGAAATTTTCCCGACTCAACGCGAAATCGATTCGCGGGAGCTTTTCTGTTGTTTCTGTTCTCTCTGTTTTCGCTTTTTCTGTGACCAGGAACACATTAGATGCCGGATGCCTACTCAGATAGTCTGGGGCAACGTTATTCTTTCCTTTTTTATACACTATGGTGGGTGAGAAACTGTTTACTAAGAGATTCCATCGAGCTAAACGGCCGGTCTGCTGCTTATTTCTAAAAATAAAGCAGAGAGGTTGGTTGTCGGTGATGATAGTGACCTTATAGCCGAAGATGGTGTTCTTAAACTTTTGCAAGCAGAACACCACGGCTAAACACTCCTTTTCGATCGTATCATAGTTTAACTCATTGCCCCTGAGTGTCCGGGACACGAAAGATAAGGGCTTCTCTTTCCCTTCATCTGTCAGTTGATACAACACGCCTCCTATGGCCCGAAATTACTGGCGTCCTATTCACGAAAGAATTCTTTGCTGTAATTCAGGGAAAGTTAGTTGTTTTGGTTTTTATGCTTCACCACCAGTTTCTCTTCAAAGGGTGGCGAAAGCTGTTTTGTTTTTCCGAGTCCAGAGAAAAGGAACATTTTTTTTATCAAATCGACAAAGGTTGTGCTACGCGGCAAAGTCCTTATGAGAATTGCGAAAATAGTGAGAAGAAAAACGGAGTAAACTCTTGTTGTCTCCTTCAACATTTGTAGAGGGACAAAACTTTCATTGTTTCTACTTGGCCGGATCTGGGGGCCTAATTCCATGGTCTTCCTATCTGAATCCCAGGACAAAACGGCTGATTGTAGAAACTAACATTTGGATAATTTTATTACTCAGCTTGAGTTTTCTCTAAAACGGTGAGCACTTTCTCAAATTTCAAAGTGTTTCCGCCACGTTCCCTGCCAGGATCAGAACACGCGTCCTAGATTACTGGGACGGGTCCTAAAGAGATGGTTCAAGGCCATGTCGATCGTGCGGGCAAGATACTTGGGCGTTCTTAATATGCGCGAACATCAAAGCGAGTGGCACCGAGGCCCTTCCTCGCCTAAAATGCCATCAACTTTTGCGTCCCTTCCTCTATTTCCAAGGCGTTGTATGCATCCAGTAAATCTACGGGATGTAAATACCGTGTTACCCCCTAGGGATGTAAAAATCTCGTCGATTGAAGGCAGAGGAAACACGTCCTGAACGCTATGGGAGTTGAGGTACCTGTAATCCAGACACACCCTTGGTTTCGGACTGTTCTTTTTGGCCACCACGAGTAACGGTGACGAATGGGGGCTGTACCCTGCTTTGATGTACCCCTTCTTCAGTGCTGAATCGGTGAAATCATCGATGTCCTGCAAGTACCGATGTGGCAATCTGTACTGTTTTCGAAAAAGATTACTTTAGGGCATCGGTAACAAGCTCAATCTTAAAGTTCTGAAGCGGACAGACTGGACAGGCAATCATCATCTAGTGCAAATACGTCATGTTAGTCCATGAGGGAGCTCTTAGCAATTCCTGCCAGATACTCTTGGGTTTTCGAGAAGGACAGTTCCTGCATCTTCTTTTGGACATCTTCTCTTCTATGATTTCTTGTACCACGGCCTGCGTACGTCTGTCTGGCTAAGACGGGTCTTTTGAGCAGGGGCTAAATTAGCAGAAAACTGTTCTCTGGGTTCCTCTTTCGATCTGTACTCCTCCCTTTCGCGTTTTGCTAATAATCGGATACCCTTCTCCTAGATTCACACCTTTATGCATTCAAATAAAATGATTTGTCACTCAAATTTATGTAACTGAGGATAACTGTGTTATCTCTCACTGGACTGATTGTGTTCGCGACGTACAGCGGTCCTTTGGTAAACGCTGGGGTCATTATACACTTTCGCCCGAGTTCAAAATCGTTTTGAGTTTCAGGTCGGAGCTTTAGATATCCGCATGATTGACTAGGTAAGACAGTCTTCTCAATTACCTTCAAATTTATCTTAATTTCTTCATCAATCATCAAATGGCCATCTTCTTCATGGTCATCGCTCTCTAAAACTTCCAATCTTCGGATTGGTCCAAATTTTCTTCCAAAACTGAGGGAGTGTGCTTGAGTTTGGGTCTGGCCCCTCGGGAATCCGCGCTGCGATGAGTGAGGGGTGGGTTCCGGATGCCCACTTGGTCCCTTTTCATCTTGTCTGGCTCCCCTTGAGCTTCTCCTTTCAAGGCAGTTTCCCTGTCTCTTTTCCCCTGTGTAGGCACTGGCAGCTTCTTCGAAGTCCGAACTGAAGAGGTTGTCTTCCCTCTCTGGGACACAGACAAATCGACCTTCCTATAGGAGCGAGGTTCTACCGCGGCGTGTACGTTATTAACTGGCCAGGCGGCCTCCCTATGAGAAAGATGCTTACCCGCGTTGCGTGCGTTATAAACTGGCAAGGCGGCCTCCCTACGAAAAAGATGCTGATCCGCGTTGCGTGCGCTATTAGCTGGCAAGGCGGTCCTCTTAGGAAAAAGATGCTTATCCGCAGCTCGTGCGGGTGGTTTAGCGAAAATTTGGTTCGAATCCTTTGTTCCCCCCCTTCTCGGCCCTCGGGCCTGAGCGGCAAAGCTGCTCCTCCTTTTTCTTGAGGTCTCTTATTCTTTTAAGGTTCCCATCAGAAAATTCTCTAACCAAATAAATTCCGAGTGGATCGGCAAAGATCGGAATGTCTATCTCTCTACCTTCCTGGATAGACATTTTAGCAGAAAAGAAGTTTAAAGTTATGGGAAGGTTAGACAAAACGTTGCTACCCAATAGAATATCCCAACTGTTTTCTCCATCTATATCACTCACTTGGAATGTAGTGAGGTAATGTTTTTCATGCAGGCGAAGATATAACTGTATTTCTCCCTTTAATACCGTTGGCTTACTGTTCACCCCCTGTACTACTAAATCGGTTTTCCGGAGGGCTACTTTAAAGTTTCCCTCTTTTTCCAATTGTTTGAGCCGTCGGGCGGTGACAATACTAACGCTAGATCCGGTGTCAACCAAGACTTTGGTCTTCGCCTCCATACTACTCAAAGATGGAGCAAGGTGTAGACATTTGTATAAAAGTTCGTCCCAGCCTAAAGATTGCTTACGACTTCCTTTTTCTTTTCTGGCTTATTTCCCTAGCTTCCCATACTCTTCTCTCTTTCTTTAAACTTTCTTCTCACACGTCTCCTCTCTTCGCCCGATTCTAAAAATTTTCTTTCTCTATCCTATCTTGAGGATGAGAAAGTTCTCCTTCATACATCCCATCATCATACTCCACTACTTCATTCACCTCAAAATCTCTCGGCTGGCTCTCAGCCATATACACTCTCGCGTTGGTCTTTACCTTCCCATCTGGGGGCTTGTACCCTCCCTTTTTCTTGGGAAAAGGTCCTGGGCCCTCGCCTGTCTGGGTTGTAAGACTCTGGCTTTCTCGCCCTTACCCCTTTTTCCATATCGAACTTGCTGTTGTATGGAGTGAACATCAGCAAGGTTTCTGGGGTGGGTCTCCAGGGCGGTGCCCCTCTACACTTAGGTTGCGACCCCCTTCGATGGTATGCCATGCATTCTCGGCAGTAAGGCCATTCCCAGCGGCATGCTTGGGACGAATGACCCACCGTCTCACAAAAGAAGCACACAGGATGTTCTCTTAACTCCTGGGCGGACATCTTCTTTAAGAAACCCTTAAAACTCGGTGTGACATACCCTGTCTTCACTTCTTCTCTTTTCTTTTGAAAAGTATTACTCAACTTCACCTCATCTCTCCTCCTTTGAGGAGGGTGACTGGTTCTCACCTCCTCCCTTCCCCTCTCCTCATACCTTGGCTTATTAAATGGCTCTCTATTGTCCCTGTATGAATTATTAACTCCCACCCCCTGTCTCCCCCCCGATTCTTCTTTGGCCAAAAGTACCCTAGTGGTGCGGAACTCATTTGGTCTTCTATTCTCATCTTTTAATAAAGCTCCATTCGAAATTTGAGATAACTTTTCGATCAATTCATTTAAGTTCATCTCTGTATCAAACACT
>JABUQX010022568.1:0-2500 GCA_015478945.1 Trachelipus rathkii | reverse complement strand
TTCAAATAAAACGTTTATGAACGTATTTTTGAATCCAATTTAAAATGATGGAATCTAATTAAAAGGAAGGAACCCACATTTACTTTAAGGATCATGAATTGAACTACATATACATTTTTGTATATATATATATAAATATATTATATATATTATATATAATATATATATATATATATATATACTATATATATATATATATATATATATATAGTATATATATATATATATATATATAACACTGGCGTATCCAGGAATTTTTTTCGGGGGGGGGCCAGACAAAAATAGTTCCGATATATATATAGTATATATATATATATATATATATAAAAATAATAAAAAAAAAATATATATATTATATATATATATATATATATATATATATATATATATATATATATATATATATACTATATATTATATATATAATATATATATATATATATATATATATATATATATATAATATGTATATATATATATGTATATATATTATAATATATATATATATATTATATATTACTAATATATATATATATATAGAGTATATATATATAATATATATGTTATATATATAATAATATATAATAATATAATATATATATATATATATTATATATATTTATAAAGTGGAAGGCCCAAAACATTAAATTTCTAAAGAAAAGAAAAAAGCAGAGTAATTGTATATAAATACTAACAAATCTTTCCTTAAATTGTTAACTTTATCGCAGGCATGAGAATGAGGAGAAATTATTAGAGATAAGATCTTCAGTTTTATTATTTCGATGTATGAGAGGAGGGCAGATCCAAAAGTCTTTCATCTCCGATTTAGTATTTCTCAAGAAGTTTTCAGAAGTCTTAATGTTGAAAAGCTTCTTTCTACTGAGCAGTAGACACGGATAAATTGCCAGTATTTACAACAAGATGTAAATATTTGGAAATTGTCACTGCGAACAAGAAACTAGTCCGTCCATTTGCTATTTGGACGATCTGTGCTGTTATTGCCATTCAACTTCCGCCAAATCCCATTCTGCCTTTTTACCTAAATCTTCTTGATGGGCTTTCGAGATTTCCTTGTAAAAATGTACACAATCTTTTATCTTCATATTTAATATGCCACATGTATACCTGTTCGTAAGGACAAAGATTACAAGGAAAAAAAATTAATTTCTTAGATAAAAATTTCTCCTCCTCAATGCTGATATTAAATCTTCAAAAATGGCATAAAAATGGGATGTGCGTTAATATGTCTGTGGGTCGGAAGTAGGAAATGTTGGGTTTGTAATTTTTTTAACTTGTTAAATTCTTGGATAAAGCAATTCAAAATACATAGCTTAGATACGTGTACACATTCTTCAAAATCTGCTTGAAATGCTAATTTTGCATTTTCTCTGATGCTTTAAGTTTAGTTTTAAGTTTTAACTTAAGTACTTACGACATTTGTTCCTGACAGCCAAAGAATTATATAATAATTTAACCTCTAGCCACTTTACATTATAAACAGAATATAATACTTTAAAATTCTTGGAGGAGCCATAGCCCCCCTGGCCACCCCGTGGATACGCACTGATATATATATAAATATATATATATAATATATATATAAATATATATAATATATATAACTATATATATAATATATATATATAATATATATATAATATATATATATATATATATATATATATATATATATATATATATATATATATAAATATATTTATATATGTATATATATATATATATATATATATATATATATATATATATAATATATAATATATAATATATATATATATATATATATATATATATAGATATATATATAATATATTATATATATGTATTATATATATTATATATATATATATATATATATATATATAATAATATATATATATTATATTATATAATATATTATAGATATATAAATATATATATATAATATTATATATATATAATATAATAAATTAGTATATATATATATATATATTATATATATATATATAGTATATGTATATATATATATATATATATATATATATATATATAAATATATATATATAATTATATATATATATATATATAGCTAATAATGTTATATATACATAGATATATATATATATATATATATAATTATTATATATATATATATATATATAATATATATAAATAATATATATATATATAATAGTTATATATATATATATAATTACTATATATATATATATATATATATATATAATATATATATTATATAATAATATATATATACTATATATAATATATATATATAGGTATATCATTCATATATATATATATTTATTAAATAATATATATAGTATATATAATATATAGTAGTATATATATATATATATAATATTATATATATAATAATATATAATATATATGTATATCATATATATATATATAGATATATATATATTGTATATATACACACTGACAACCAATATATATATATATATATATATATATCTCTCTC
>JABUQX010022567.1:90000-92301 GCA_015478945.1 Trachelipus rathkii | reverse complement strand
AAATCATTATACACATGACAGACGTAGCAGCGGGAGCAGTAATTTTATCCACTACTGAAGAAGGTGATAAACCTATCACTTTTTTCAGTACAATTTTATCGCCTACGGAGCAAAAATATGATTATGCGAATCGATTGTTAGTCGTTTTAACTAAACTTTTGAGGAAGTACGGGTACCTGCTCGCTGGGAAGCTTATAACAATTGCAACTCAATCGAGAGAATTGTTGCAAAAGTATAAAAGATCAAATGATTGCAAGAATTACAATCTGCGTGAAATAAGGAGTTTAAACCTATTAAGCGCTTGCAAAGTTTCTTGGGAGCTGATTACCAAAAAAATCAATCCTTTATCTGAATACCTACTCCACAATAAAATTGTTAGTGATGCTGCAGACATTGCCAATGATGATCTACAGTGCAATGTTGAAAAAGAGGTGGAGCTTCCAACTACGCCCCTCCCATCGAGCGCTGTGATTGGCTCAACCGCAAGAGAACTGGCCAATCAGAGCGACACACCCCATACAAAAACAAAAAGTGAAATGGCTAGACATTTAAATACCTTTCATTACGAAGAACCTTCTCCAGACTTAAAAAGGAGGTATGCCCAAACCATAATGAGGAATGCGGCATGCGCCTCGGTCATAAATTCCAATAAAGGCCAACATGAGGAGGCTTTAAATAACCACAATGTAAACTTCCCGTACAATGCGTGAGAAAAAGACTGATTTTGAAAATAAAGGATTAACTGTAGATGAAAGACTTGAAATAGAAAAAGTAAATTTAGATAAATTTAATGATAAAATAACTATTAGAAAAATAGATGAATTAAAAGATACTCTGCCAATAAACATACGAATAAATTTAATCCAAAATTGTAATGACGCACACTTAGAGCTGATAAAGCGATTCAGGAAAGAAATAAATTACACGGAGATAAGCGAAGACCAATTAAAAGATGATTTCATCAATTCCCTACTTGAAGGTAATGAAAAGAGCTCCTTAATTATTAAAAAACAAGGGTTCTGGTTTAAGAAGAAACAGATCTCTTTATATGTTGATACCTCTTTGAATTATGCACGAGTCATTCTACCAAGCGCCAGAGTTGCCGATCTCATCCGTATGACTCACCTGCAGGGACATCTGGGTATCTCACGCTGCCTTACTGCATTGAAAGCCGATTTTGTGTTTAAAAATATGCATCAGAAAGTTAAAGAAGTAGTTCGCTCCTGTCCACAATGTCAGGTATCAAAAATCGGACGAGGAATAAATCCGATTTACGGAAAATACAAAGAAGTTTCCTATAAGTTTGAAGTTATTCATATAGATATCCTTAAGTTACCTTTATGTCGTGGCTACAAGTATTTATTAACTCTCATTGACCGATACTCTCATTATGTGTGGGCCTTTCCGCTGAAGGACATTACTAAAGAGACAATAGTACAAACTTTGATAAACCAGCTAATTCCGCACTCTGGAATTCCCAGCCACCTCGTTTCAGACAACGGCGCAAACTTTACATCACACTTATTTGGGAGCGTGTGTAAGCTATTAGGGATACTTCACACCACGACCAGCACCTGCAACCCCGCGTCTAATGGAAAATGTGAGATGGCGAACAAGATGATTATTAACAGCATTAGAGCCATGTTGGCCGAGCCAGCCATGAAAACCCAAGAATGGTTGGACGTCCTTCCCTTCGTCTTATTCGCTATCAGGCTAGCACCCATCTCCGAGAGTGGCATCTGCCCCAGTAAATTGTTATATGGCCAAGATATAAACATTCCTGACGGCCTAGTAAGCACTTCTGTCCCAGGCGGTCCAAAATCATACGATACCTACATCGAGAAAATAACCGAATTGATGGCCAAACCCTTAGCTCAAAGAACAAATCTGCGAAATCGGAACGTATTTCTCTCAAAGAACTTGAAAGATGCAAAATTTCTATTAGTAAAGAGTCAACAATATAATGTCGGAAAGCTATCCCCCAAGTACCACGGCCCCTATCGGGTTGTCAAGATCACAAACAGTAATGCTCATATAATAAAAGGTGATGAGGTAGTAGTTGAAAGCTTGAGAAATGTTAAAATCTTCTACCAACTAGTTCCCGACCCTTCTGACCGAAAGAAAAACTCGGAATAATGAAATAAAGGAAAGACGTGGGGACGAAAGTGAATATCTCTTGAGAAAAATAAGAGTCAAAGACGATGATGTGGTAATTAGTACGTGTGCAAAATCATTTGTTAAAGGTGTTATTTATCCATATTTGTAGTTCTTTCCCCTTCATCAAGTAGTATATTCAACTGT
>JABUQX010022567.1:70000-85000 GCA_015478945.1 Trachelipus rathkii | reverse complement strand
GAATATTAACATAATTGATTACTATTCCGTTACATTCTTGACCGATAAACGCTTTAATGATTAACGTCGTTAATTTTTTTTGTTAACGATTAAGGATTAACGACGTTAACTTTCTCATTAACGGTGCCCACCTTTGGGTTTGTAATATAAGTACTATATATATTATATATATATATATATATATATATATTATATTATATATATATATTATATATATATATATATATATATATATATATATATATATATATATAACTGATTTCATTTTCGGTACCGTTAGGACCTTCCCAAGTCTGTATTTTTCTTGTAAAAATGAGTTCATTATATAAGTAGGTTTGGTTCGCTCCTTCAGCAAATTCCACCAATACGATCATCCCTTCATTTCCTAAATTGGTAGCAAATTTTCATGCTCTATTGGTGTTGCAATTCTGATTTTCCAGTTTTGGGTTAAAGGGGTTAAGTCGCCCTTTATTATTTTGTTATGGCGATTTTCCTTTGTCTGGGTTTGTAAGCATCTCATAGAAGTGTTCTAGTTCTATGCTACTTGATAAGGTTAAACATTTTAAGTGTACGTATTTAATTGTGAGTTAGAGTACTTTTTAAAGTTGTGATCTGATATTCCCTATTTTTACTTTACTCTTCAAAATTCAGAGGTACATCCTTAGTATCAATGTGGTCATCTATTGTCTCTTTCTGTTCAAAATTAGGACATTTTTTTTTACTTCAATATAACTTTTGACTTCGATGTTTGGTCAATAGGCTAATTTATTTCCTTTTTCTTCTTCCAAAAAAGATCACAAAAAAAAAAAAAAAAAAAAAAAGAAAAAAAAAAGGAAAAAGAGGATATTAAAAACCAGTTTTAGGTTGAGGCTGTTTATGAAGATTTGTATAGTAGTTCTTGAGGATTAATGTTGCATCGCTCGTGGCAGGTCGAATTGAGATTTTATGCACTTTGAATGCAAAAACTATGTTCTTCTCCGACTCTAATAATAGTTGTCAGAGCACCGTACCGTCCAGAGTGAGCGTATTGCAAAAATCATTTTTTTTCGCACCCGCACCGCACCGCGGACACTAGTCGCCCACCCTACAATATAAATTAAAATTGTGCAAAGGAAGATCAAACTTTTTTTTTTGCTACTTTGAGCAAGGCCTGGTAGTAGTAAATATTTCACCCGCCTCTCTCAATCAATTTTAAAATTCCCATCCTCCTCTCCGGAAAGACAGCACTGTAAGCTAGTGACGTAACAACAGGTAAATTGGGAGAGTGATGCAATTATAGAATGAAGATCATTAATGATAGTATATATAGGAGTTAGCCATACACAGAATCTTGCAGTACACGTCGATATATCAATAAGATTAAAGATATGAACGGTGGTTCAGTCCCATAGGAATAAAAAAGGGACCAGAAAATATGATAGAAAATTAAAGTCAGAAAAGGTATCGGAAAAATCGTTACAGAGATGATAAAAAGAGAAGGATTGCGAAAACAAAACTTTGTGAACTTGGTTGATAAATCCTCCGATATTTCCGGAGCACAGCAAAAGAATCCTCGAAATCCAAAGAACAGAAACCATTCAAGAGTTAGAGAAAGAAATTCCATTAAGAGTTAGAGAGAAAGGAAAAAATGGCAGTAGGCAGCCTACTTTACGGATTAAGTTTCGTAGTAAGTGGCAGTTGGAGAAAATATTAAAAAATAACGCAGATACCGTAGGTGTTTTCCAAATCTTTAATTTTAGGATAGAACAAAAAAAACTTAGAGAGAGCAAAACTTGTTGCAGAGAATGATAGTTGTAAGGTTGTCTAGGTTGTCTATTGAAGCACATCTAGGGTAATTGAACATGAGTGCACTCTTTAACTTAGGGTGTCCAAAATTTTGAAACACATCTAGGTTAATTTGAATGAGCCGCACTCTTTGAATAGGGTGTCCAAAATTTATGAAGCACAGCAAGGTTAATTTGAATGAGTGGACTCTTTAATAGGGTGCCCAAATTTTGAAGCACAGCTAGGTTAATTTGAATGAGTTGCACTCTTTAATAGGGTGTCCAAATTTTGAAGCACAGCTAGGTTAATTTGAATGAGTGGACTCTTTAATAGGGTGTCCAAATTTTGAAGCACAGCTAGGTTAATTTGAATGAGTGGACTCTTTAATAGGGTGTCCAAATTTTTAAGCACAGCTAGGTTAATTTGAATGAGCGCACTCTTTGATCCGGAAGGAAAAGTAGAAAGTGACAGGCAGAGAGTAAGATATAATAACTAAACGGGGTACAAGCTTCTTAGAAGCACGCATATATAATGTTATATAGTTATATATATATATTATATTATATATATATATATATATATATATAAGTATATATATTAATATATATTTAGATATATATAATTATTATATATCACATGCCAATGTCCCATTATGTGACTTAATGTAGCCGACTCAATTTTTTTCACTTTAATTACGTTATCAAACAAATGTGACAAACAGCGCGCCATAGCGAAAAAAGTTTGAACTTTTTTCTATACATTTCTATAACTTATATCTACAGCAGATTTAGTTTTGAATTTGTCTATTGAAAACAATAAAAAGTGAAAGTTAAAATTGAGGTTTTTCCTGTTTGGTAGGTTAAAAGGTTAAGTTAAGTTACATATAGATTTAAACTTGTTTTTTTTAAAATATTTTTAAAGGATGAGAAGCTCTTTAATTACAAACAGTTTTATTTTGACTTTTATCAAATAAAAATGTTGTTCGGCTCCATACATAGTATGATACATAGTATCAATACGGATAGTATACAGTGATCCTTATATATATAGTATATATATATATATATATATATATATATATATTATTATATATATATATATATAGCGGCGCAGTGGGTTTGGTGGGTGGTGGTGTTGGTAAAACAGGGGGCGCGTATTATATATATATATATATATATATATATAATAATTATATAATATATATATTATTTATATAATATATTTTAATAATTTAAAATTAATTTTTTTATATATATATATAATATATATATATATATGATATATATATATTATAATATATATATATATAATATTCGATCAGTGTTATTATTGCTATATTAAAATACTTGATATTTTAAAACTTACCTCTGAATTAATATATACCGGCACCACTATCTTCTGCGGGGGTGCTCTTCCTTTTAAAAAACTCGCCATTTTCTCATAGGCGAACCAGGTTGGTGGTTTACATTCGTCACCATTTTTAGTGTTCTCCTTCCGTTTGTTAGAAATGGTTCTATAAGCAGCCATTAAAGAATCTTTTTTCTTTTTTAGATCATGAATAGAAAAATCTACGTACATATTTTCTTGGATGCGTTTCCACGCTTCATAATTTTCTTCCCTACTCTTATGATGAATATTTGATGGATTCCATATAATCGGTTCTTTTTCGTATAGGTCCAAAAAGTGTAACACCAATTCATTAGACCACTCCATTATTACAAAATAAAAAAAAAACAAACACTAAACTAATATTTACACTTTTAAGTTCTTAATAAACAGAAATTACTATTCGGTACCTCCCGAATATTCGTGTGCGTACTCCCACGAGTGACTGCTTACCAACAACTGACGAAAAACATTCAGAGTTTGGGGAATATTGAGCATTCCCCACATCTGGCTTCTCCAAACCATTAGAATAAATATTTGACATGGCAAACAATCAATATTCGTAATTCGGCAAAAGACGCATGCGTACGCTGAATGTAAGGCGATTTGCATTCTTTTCACTTTATAGTATATATATATATATATATATATATATATATATATATATATATATATATATACTATATAATAATATATATTAATATATATATATATAGGCACTTTCCCTTTAAAAGGATGTTACATAAAAAGGTTACATATCGAAATATCGCTGAACCCTAATCGTCTAACCATACACTGTGACGTGTTAACTTAAAACTCCAATAGAAGAGAAAAAGTTGCCACATGTTGCTTTTTTATCATGTTAATTTTTTTATGTAAATTTTTGTTGCATTTTTTTTTATTATTTTATTAAGGTCTAAGCCGACGGTGGGACAGACGGGGGACGAAGTCCCCCCCGTCTCCCCCGCTGAGGCCGAGAGAGCCTGACTCTTGACATCTTGGCGATTTAATCTTGGGTATTCCTTAGTTTTAAAAAATAAAAAAAAACTTATTGGCCACCTTGTCGCTCTATATTGCCTTGAAATAATCGAAAAAAAATCGATACATCGCTCGTTCGATATATATCGGTTACCATCCTTTTAAAGAAAAGATTCTCACTACTATATATAATATATATATATATATATATAAATTATAATATTATATAACTATATATATATATATTATATATTATATATCTATATTATATATATATATTATATATATATAATATATATATATAGTATATAATATATATATATATAGATATATATTATATATATATTAATATATACTATAATATATTAGATAATTATATAGATATAATATATATATATAATAGATATATATATATATATATATATATATATTATAATTACTATTCGAACAGTACCTCCTTGTAAACACCGCATCCCGCTTTACCCAACCCTATTTATTCCCCCAATTTTTCAACAATCTCACCCCTCCAGACATCCGGGAGGGTAAACCCCCTCTTGATAACTCCCGCTACACCCCCACCCCTGATAAATGAGGCCGCAAATAAAAAAAAAATTCAACTTTGCCTCTCTCTTTTCATCATTACAACTGAAATGGACTAATGTTATAAAGAGCAAGCAATCTTCCTGGTTTTCATCAATATATGATGAATATATTTAACTAACTTTAAAAAAAATAACTATCGAGTACGGTGTATTTTATGTATAAAGTTATTTTAATAAGCGAATAAGTTATTTAAATGAATAACAACAAAGTACAAAGTTTGTTACTGAAAAACTATCTATCGACCAGAGTTGCCAGTTTAGAATTTTATAAGGCAGTAAATAAATAACGAGTTGAAGACACCAAAACGCAGCAAATCGAGAAAATAAAGCACCAAAAGATGCGCATACTGAACTATTTTTTTTTATATATCTTACCTCCATAATATTTATTTCTATTTCTTCGTTTATTTCGGATCGGCCTTCTTCAAATGATAACCGGGTTTGCCTCTCTAAACTAAAAGGCTGTTCAGCTTTTTTATGTTTCTTAGTGTTAGCATGTCGTTCAATGTCACTTACTCTGGCAGCTAAGAGGCATTTGCAGTAGTTACAGAAGCATTTACAATTATCGGCTTCTACTTTTCGGAGCCAGTTTTCATACTTAGGCACCTCAAGCCAAGTGCCTCTGAAATGTTGTGCATACTTCTTTTTACTCATTGTAAGGACCATATAAACCCTATAAAATAAAAGAACTTGGTTGAGACACTGAAGAAAACTAGTTGGCCTAAAAATCTTAGTAAGTCACTGGCTAATGCACTGATAGTTTTTTTTTTTTTCAACATTTAGCATGTGACGTCATAATTCAGTACAGACAGCAATAAACATCAATTTCACCATTTTGTACTATTCGAATTCAAATATATTATAATAATGTATTGGCGACGTTTACTGCGTTCTCAAGGACGTAATTTTATTTATATTATGAAAATGCACTAAATTTAGCGTTAAATTTTAACGCACTAAAGTTTGTTTCGGACTACAAATCTACAATTCTAAAAATGCACTACATTTAGTGCGAAATACACTCAATTGGCAACTCTGCTCTATCTCCAGGAATTCTTTCGGGCCTCTCACTTCTCCGAGTCTCCTTGACTTTTTCCCAAACCCCCATTAAGCTCCTCCTCTTCCCCTTCTTTAATCCCTTCCCTCCATTTTGAGTTAGTTCTTTCGTTCGTTTGGCGATGAAATTTCTGTGACGTCATAAAACTTTCCCGCGCTTTCTCTTCCTTCATGAATGCATTTGAAAATAATGAAAGCATTTTATGCCAGTTTAAAAGGTAAATGACCTGTTGATATATGCTCTCTATAATAATAGTAAATAAGAAAGTATATTTAGTGGAAATTACGCATTTGCACCTTACTCTTCCAAATATGAATTTTTCCTTTTATTCATTGAGACAATGGCATACATTTTCGTCTACTAACACATACACCCACACCCACACACACACACATATATATATATATATTATATATATTATATAATAATATAATATATATATATATATATAATATAAATATATATATATAGATATATATACATATACATATATATATATATATTATATATATATATATATATCAATATATATATAGTATATTATATATTCTAGCCCCTCTCGCTAATTTCAATGAAAACTACTGAACTAAAACTGTCAAAAATATGTTGTAATTAAGAAAAATCGTAATGAAATCCACCAACACCCCCCCCCCCCAAAAAAAAAAAAAAATAATAATAATTCAATCAACAAAAAAATCCCGTTGACAGTGTCGACATTTAACAAAATTTTGCCAGGAAAGGTTTTTAATTAGATAAAAATTAATAAAATCCATCAGCAACTCATGATTAAAATGCAGGGCAACACATACATTATCTACGGGGGGGGCGACTAAGTGAGTGATGGCCAATATAATTAAATATTGATTCAACACCATTAATAAACCTATATAAAAAAAAAATAAAGAAGCATGTAGCAGTAAGAGTAGTTTAACCTGTTTTAAACTAAGAAAAATTGAGGACTAGACAATTCAAAATATAAACTATTTCTTAACAACCCTTAATTTACGTCGAGAATATCTATTAAGTTTTTGCTTTCTATTTAGCCTCATCTATTAAACAATTATTTTTACTGTCAATTTCAGAAATCGGAAAGTAAGTTATTCATTGAATGACAATTCGGGTGAAAAGCGTTGGCATATGAATAACGGGTATATATATATATATATATATATACTAATAACATATATTATTAATATATATATAATATAAATATATATGATATATATATATTATAATATATATATATATTATAATATATATATATTATTATATATATAAGTATATATATATTACTATAAATTATATATATATATATATATATATATATATATATTATATATATATATATATAAAATATATATATATATATATATTAATATTATATATATATATATATATATATATATATATATAATATATATATATATATATATAATATATATATATATATATATATATTATATTAGTCCATAACTTTACTGAATATAATTTTGCAAATTAGTTCTGTTTGCTTAGTAGACTATGTTAATTTAGCATTTTCAAAAATATAATAAGTATTAAAAAATAAAAACCCTGTCCTCTGAAATATCTGTTCTTTGTATTGTGTCATTATCAAAGCAAAGCAAAGAATATATATGCTATGCTATGCAGGCAAAGGGAAAATCGATATTTCCATGTACTCTTTCTTCCTTTATCAATTTCCTCGAAAATTTTCAACCCTTTTCTTCCATAGGCCTAATTTCTTCCAAAATTTGCTTAAGTAGAAAAAAATGACATACAAATTAGAACATAATTAATTAAAGTACTAATAATATATATTCTCTCTAATCTAATTAATTAAAGTACTAATAAAATATATCCTCTCTAATCTGCATGTGATATTTCTGTAACTCCACGCAAGCTTTGTTCTCATTTTTTCCTCATAATTATATTGCGTAGTAAAACAAAAAAAAATGACCCAAAAAATGCCAAAATTTATATACTTTTAAATTACTAACTAGCAACAATATGGAGTGCGAACAGCACAATAAAAACCGAACCAAATATCAGTGATTGAACAATTTAAAAAAAATTATTTAGCAACAATGTGGAGTGAAAGATTCTTAACTTAAAGGTCAATAATAAAAATCGGATAATACATTTGTTGAATCAAAGATTAAATATTTATAAGTGACTCACAATATTTAGTGTAAAGAACAGAAAGAAGAGATGCCACCTAGTTTATATTTTCGATCGGTAATCCAATTTTTTTTTAACCAAGAATAGATATTATTTACTTTACAGGAAAAATCTAAAAATTAAAAACATTTTAAAAATATTATACAACACACACACACATGGTTGGGACAGTCTGGATAGGTCTATGTGGCTTCTTACTGTCGCTATATTTTCTATGATAATTATTTTTATGTGTTTATTGGAAAATTCCATTCTAATATATCAGAAGTAACAAATGCCTTATGGATTTATGAATGAAACAGTTAATATTTCAATTAAGAAGAGGTTCTTAACATTGAAATAAAAAATGGTAATGTAATAACATCAATGTGTAGTAATTATTAACTATTACACGGAGAAGTAACAAAATGCTCTTCAATCTGTATACATTTCTCATCTGTTAAATTAAAAAAAAAGATTAGCAAAGTAATTATTCTTATTGCTTTGTTTACCTACTTTATAAAATAAAACAGTAAGCATAGTTACATAACTATAAAATAAGAAGAAACGGCAAGCATAGTCACATATCCCTTCAAAGAAATCTGTTCGCAGAAAACATAACCAGTTCTGTCAATCTCACTTCACAACTTTTATTTTTAAACAACCGATTTTTTTTTATTCTTGTAGCTCGTTGAACTGCCCCCAGCAAAGGCAATGTCCATTTTTAGATAATTTCCCAAACTTAGGCACAATATTCTATTAACAGCCTCCTTAACTATTATAAAACCTGCTCATTATCTTCCTGCTTCTATGAGCAACATTATCATTTATAATTTCTAAAGTTTTATTAGTTTTATTTATAGTTTCTAAACAATGCTCAGTCACTTTCAAATTGTTAGGAAAATCTTGTTTCCCTTTTAATTAATAATCACAAAAGTTTTATTTAATATTTTTTTTTTCAAGCAGACTTCAACCATTTCCCATTCGTATCAATTAAAATTATTTGTTTTACCCATGTGAAGAACATTTCACACTTTCCTACTGAAATTCATCTACTCTATAGCTCAGCCATAAATCTTATCTGTTGTGCTGAATTTTTATACAATCTTCAATATTGATTGGCCAGTTTAGAATCATCAGCAAATTGAGAAACCTTGCATTTAATTCCCTATCATACCTTATTCAAATCATTTATATAGATTAGTGGCCTCAGCTCTGAACACCTAAGGAACAATCACAACTAGTTCCCAGTTTACCAGTTTTCATTTTTACCATAAAAAAAGGAATTATGTTCATCTATTATATAAAAGGCGAGAATACATTCCTGTCTACTTCCTCGTCCCCACCCTGTTCTTTCTACTTCTAATATCATCCCAAATATAATTTTTAAAATACCAAGGACTGCTGTGCAAAAATTGGTCAACAGTTTAAGGAGTGCGAAGATTTATGATGGTCAAAGGGCAGTTCTAGGTTAATATATATATATATATATATATATATATTAATAATATATATATATATATATTATCTTATATATATATATATATATATATCTATATATGTGTGTGTGTGGTTGTAGAGAGATGAAGAGAGAGAGAGAGACGAGAGAGAGAGAGGAGAGAGAGATGAGAAGAGAGAAGAGGAAGAGAGAGAGAGAGAGAGAGAGTCTGCGCATGACATTAAAGTTTTATTTTACTAATTTACTAAGTAAAAAGACTGACAAGAATTTAACTAATTTCTTCAGATAATATTTACTGATATAATTATAAATAACTTGCAAAAAAAATTAAACCAAATTCGTCAAAAAAAAAAATAAATAAATAAAAAATCATAACCATACAACAATAATTTTAACTGATACTTTTTATTCTATGCTCAAAAGATTCTCAAACAGAAGAACAATTTTTATACCCACAAAAAAAAAATTAAAAAAAAAATAAAAAAAAAACCACCACCACTCTACTGTCAAATGACTGAGGGTCAGACAGTTAAACAGACAAACATTAACTCCTTATGGCGCCTAGCAAATCTCCCTGCAACAAGAACTGGTTTTCGCATCGAAAAGTTCAAGACCCTTAATAATGGTGGATTAGTTGTTTGTCGTCGAGTTTCTTCCTCGAATATTCACCTGTAATCTGTATACGTTAATTTTAACGCCATCAATTTATTTATAAATATTCATCTTTATTCATTAGATTTAAATTTATTAACTTACTTATTTGTATTAACCATTTATTTTAATAAAATTCGAACAGTGTGCATAAAAATAACAAATAAGTTATTCAACATGTATAATGATGCATGTCAGACATATTTTTCTATTAGATTGTAGATATTTTTTATATATATAGTTAATTACAAATCATATAAATTTGTCAAATTTGAACTGCTTAATAGAACTTTATGCTGGATAATCTGTTGGCAGTATTTTAATTATTATACTAGTAATTACATAACTATGGTACAATTAATTTTATATGGTATATTAATTATAATAAATTCTATATTACCTATATAATTATTTGATGGGGGAGGGGTAGTCAGTCCATATTTTTCGGTTAAGAAAACTGACGAAACTCCATTTATCAGGAACAAAATTTTGAATCATCACAAATATTCAAAAGAATATATAAATTATTATTTATAACCCTAAATTTAGAGATAGTAATACTTGAGTTAGTAAGTATTGATAATATCATCGCCTTAAAATCATGAAATATTAATTTATATATTATGGTATAAATATATATGACATTTATATTTATATTTTTATAATAATGGAGTTAAGTATCGGATCCATCGATTTAAGAGATATTATATATGTTGTAAAGTATACGCGTACTTCAATTGCCACGGTAACCCTTTCTACTCAAATAAGCCAGAGAATATAGGCAGGGAGCAGAAAAAATCTTAGATCTAAGATATTCTGTTATGGGTATAAGTGTTAAAATAATATCTCTCTAACTGATCCTCAATTCCGTATACACTAAAGATGTCTCATAGTTTAATATATATGTTAGCAACTTATGCTTACACTCTCATATAACACTATAATTTAACGAAGAAAATTATTTGGTTCACATATAATAAATATAGCTTAATTAAACTTCGTAATCATTTTAATTTCCCCATTTGCTTTGAGAGCATAACTTTGTGGTATTCACTATTGAGGATTATTTATTATTTATTGCTCAAATATAAGACTAGGATATTACGCTAAATCGAGTTATGACAATATATTTTTTATTCTGAGTACTCAGAGAGCGCTAATAGGTATAGCTGTTTATGTTTTCCCAATATGGATCAGTTACGTATAATTTATAAAAATTGTCATAATATATAATCTATCTCGGTTAATGAACCAACACATGAAATAGCTTGTGTAATTTTATTTCTGATAGTATGATACTTGTGATTAAGCTGGTATCGTTATAGTGTAAATATGAAATACTATAATGAGACATACACCTCTTTCACCATCGTCTCAAATATAGTTATTGAGTCACTAGGTTTTACATTTATGTTAGTCTAATAGTAACTATAAGCCTCTAATTATTATTTAAGGTTTATGTTATGTAACTCAAGTATATAGGGCCTAGGGGTAAAAATAATACTTAATCGAATTTAATAATACTGAGAACTTATATTAATAAAAAATAATAATTTATTAGAGTATTATTGTACGCAACATTATTATTTTATACTATTCGACTAGTTATGAACTGAGTTACCTGAATTCTTACAAAAAATTCAAATAAAATTACTAAAAATAAAATTATCAATAAAAAATCTCTCATCTGATTGGATTATTTTTCTCTCACAAAAATCCAAAAATTACCAAATTTCAATACCGTACTCTGATAGAGATAAAAAAATATAATACTGATTAAATAATTAATATATTTTTATGTAACATTAAAATTATTCTATATAAATTTTGTATTAGTGTTTATTAATATTAGATAAGTACATGATTTTTTACATAAGAGTGCTTAATTTTTAAACAGCTTTAATGGATATATATTATATATATATATATAATTATAAATAATAATAAATGTAAAGACTATATTAAATATGTGATAACATATAATAACACTGAATAGAATAAAATAAAGTTCCAATGTTTTATAAGTACAATATTGAGTTGTAATTTGCAATAAATGTAAAGTAATTTATGGATAATAATATTACTTTTTATAATTTTCACCATATTAAATATCTTGCTCAAACAAAATATAGCTACAATAACGTCTATGAGTTAGTGCAATTATATCTAACTAATATATATATAGCTCTATAAAATAATCAGTATTATGATATTAATATTATCGAGCGTTTATCTTTATTGAGTACTGAGTATATTACCTAGATTATGTTACTTATATAATACTTATTATAAGCTAATTTATATCATATAATTTTAATTTATCACATTTTTTGAAAAGTAAAAGTTACTATATTATTTATATTTGAATTGTACTTTAATTACTTTCATATATACAAGTGAGTTATTTATTTTATTTATATTTGTATATATGTGTTTATATTAGTGTGATGTTTTTTTCTTTTTTCTTTTTTATACATTTTACTAAGATAATAGTTGTTGAGATGAGATTCACCACTCATTAATATGGTAGGGATATATTTTTTAGTATCTATTATTTATTCCTTATAAATGTCTGTTTAGAATGAGAGATAACAAATAAAATATGATAAAGGAACTCACCTCCTATCTAGCTCTTATTTCTGCAAGATTGAGGTGACTCCGACAGATCGGAGGACTTAAAGAAAAGGACATAAAATACAGCAGGAAAAACAGATGAACCCAGAAAAGTTCCACAGAAGAGAGGTGCCTGGAAAGAAGGAGGCACCACAACGAACAAGCCTGGGGTTCCCAATATTCACACACAATTCATGAGATAAAGCAGGAGATCCCTTGTCCATAGCTCAGGCGACGCATTGATTACGAACGGATTGCGAGAATGTCAACGTCACATTCTGATGCCTACGAATACTGCTCGTTTTTTTAGTACATATAATTTAGTCTATATGTAGCAAGACTAAGGTCCAGATTCGAGTTACAGAGAATAAAAGGTCAAGTCGTGAGAAGTTTGAAACTAAGTTGATCAAGTTATTAGTCCTTTATTACCTTAGCCTCAACGCCTATCCCAAACTTTATTTTTTTGGTTAAACTTAATCGTTTATCTTTGTGCCGGGAGAAAATTTACGAACATAATTATCGAGGACCAAACCGGAGCCCCCTCAAAATGTGGGATAGGTAAGCCACACAAGGGAGGATAAGACCCTTATATAATTGGAGTAACTGTCAGAAGAAGCAGAAAGAATTCTCCTATGCATACCTGAACAAGAACTACCCAGTTAATTTTTGAGTATAAAAAATGGCCGTGATTCTCAAATTAAGACAACTATTGTGATATAAGGTTTCCAAGAAGTTGAATTTTTAAAGAGTTGAGCTTCACAAGGTTGAGGCTAGCCCACCGGGAAATCCCATTCAGATCAGCAAGAAAAGAATCAGAAAGCTGAAGTCGAGAAGCAATAGTAGAAGCAAAAGAGGGAGCAAATTTGAAATGAGTAGAAAAATGGAGAGTTGAGTAATCGGCATAAGAAAGAGCGGGTTTAGATGCGCAGCTTTACAAGATCTTTAATGAAAAGTAAGAATAAAGTTGGAGATAGAATAGAACCTTGCGGAACACAACAATTAACAGGAAAGGAAGAAGAGGTCGCTTCATCAACAGGTGCCGCCATATGGAGCGATCTTAAATATTCGTAACTGAGCAAAGAGAAAGAGGAAACTCAAAGGAAGGGAGCTTAGAGAGTAGCGACGCATCCTATACCCGGTCAAAGGCTTTCGATATGTCAAGCGCATACACACACGACTTCTCATAGACTTCCCATAGGATCTAAGGGCAGAAGACCATAAATCAGTGAGATAAGAAACAGTGTGACCAGTTGACATCAAATACCATACTGGTGATCAGAAAGGAGGGAATGAGATTCCAGATGATCCAAGAAATGAGAGTTGGGATGAGATTTTAAGATTTTATTACAGCATACAAGTGAGATCTATAGGATAATGGTTAGAAGGATCAGAGCGGTTACTCCTCTTGGGATCGGTTGAACATACGCGCGCTTTCGGCACTGAGAGAAAGTGTTAGAATTAAGGTATTTAGAGTAAAGTCGAACGGGGAGGATTGCTATTCGGACCACTAGCCTTCCTAACGTTCATAGATCTCAGGATCTCACGCACCCTATCATGTGTAACCAAATTCGGAGTCATGGGACACCTGAGAGGAGAAGGAGTAAGAGGAGGGTTGCCAGAATTGTCCAGGGTGGAACAAAATGAAAAAAAGGAGGCCGAAGAGATTACCTTTTTCAGACGGACTATTAGCTACAGATCCGTCAAAACGAATTAGAGGAGGAAAGTCAGATTTACAGAAGTTATTAAAGATATTTTTGGCAAGGGGCCAGAAATTTTTCTCAGTAGGAAATCCAAGGAGATCAACGCACATTCTTTTGGTGAAAGCACGCTTAGCCTGACGAATATCCCTGCAACGATTCTGAGTTGAACGAAATTTAGCAAGAGTGATAGGAGAAGGAGAGTTTTTTCCATTTCCGATAGACATTGTCTCTATCCTGAAGAGCACGAGTACAGGTGTCATTGAACCACGGAATTTGAGGAGGAAAAGATTTAGTAGAAGATGGAATGAACCTGCCCATCCCTTTGGAGATCACGGCCCCAACTTTGTCAGCAGTCACCGAAGATATTCCGAGTCAAAACAGAATTCATACCAAAGGTAGGTAGCAAATTAAATTAGAGTGCCAGAAAGTGTGTTTTGGGCATGGTGGAGCTGCTGGAGAGAAAGTGTTATAATTAAGAGCTACAAGATTGTTTGTAGAGTTACCGGTAGCAGGGAAAATTGTGTATGTAGCGAGAAAGAGCAGTGGTAAAGCATAGGTCAAGGTTGTTCTAGAAATGGCTAGGATTGTCTGGTATGTGTATTGGTTCCTTAATCAACTGTTTCAGATCGATGA
>JABUQX010022567.1:62500-65000 GCA_015478945.1 Trachelipus rathkii | reverse complement strand
CAGTCAAAAGTGTGAAATAGTGCTTTTGCGATATTGTAAAGAATGAAAAAGTAAAGTTATTTTTTTCAAGAAAACATCGCCTTTTAAAATATTCTACACATGTCTGTACTTTCTTGAAAAGAGTTTAAATGGTGTTCATCAGGGAAAAAGAATATCCGTTTCAGTATAGCTGATTCAGTCCAGTTAAGAAATTACTAAATTTACGAATTTACGAAAACGTGAAGAAAAATGTTGCTTTAAGTTCAAAAATGAGTTACAGTTAACAGGTGTGTGGATATTTTAGAATTATGAGCACGCATCTAGGTTGGCAGATCGAATACATAAAAATGCTCCGTTTTATGGTGTGGGATGGACAGCAAAACTAAAAACAAGCACTGGGTGGTATAAATCTGACCAGAAAAAAAGAAATCTGATATCTGGATCAAAGCCCGTTTTGTATAAGATCTTTATTATTTTCACCTTAATACTTCAAACTGGGCTTGATGAAAAATTTGTCAAATCTTACTTTCAGATGAACCTTTCTTCTACTGAAATTCAAAGATGCTCGTAAACATCATCACTGAGAAAATTAGAGCAGGAGCAGTTATTGGGGCTGAAATTCGTTAACTCATCAACTTGTTTAAAAATAAAGTTTGGAAACAGACTTGAGTGAGCTTTTAAGTAAGTGTCCAGAATATTTCGGAGAAAAACAAGAATTCAAATCATCAAGTCATAGTTAAGGCCAAATTGTAGAACCTCCGAAAATTTGGATGCAATATAAGTGCAAAGGTTCTGTTTCTACATTCATACTTTGAGAGTTTTTCATGCATGCATGCATACATACATTTCATGCATGCATGCATACATACATTTCATGCATGCATGCATACACTCGAGTCTCAGAGATTCTCTGCAGAGAATCTCTGAGACTCGAGTGTAAAATATGGGGAAGGATTTCATCAAGGCATCAAAGAGACGCACCAAAAAATGTAAGAAGGTAGAAGAAAAGGAATTTTAAAAATAGAATTAAAATACTATCGAAACAAGGTTTGTATATTCACATAATTCTTTCAGAGATGGGTTCAATCTTAAGATTGCAAAAAGTTTACCTTAAGGTCGATTGCTGCAAATTTACAGCCATTTTCTTTATTTTTATCCGATCTGCCTAATTTTAAAAGCAAAATGCAACATGTTTTGAGCTTTAAAACTTCGATTCTAATTGTTTATCAGAGTCTCTATCCAATTGTATTTCTTTTTCACTTAAATAAAAATCAAAGACTCGGACATTTTTGAATAATGATCAAAAACATTATTCCAAATGCCTTGAAACCTGAACTATACAAAATTGGGTTTATTTTCAAAAATTTCTTCACAAATATGTTTGCTGATTTCAAAAAAAATGATAACGTCATCACCAATACCCACAAAGAGGTAATTTTTTGTCATAAAGGTTTTTTTAGCCAATAATTTTTTTCTAATCATCTAATCAATATAAAATTCTCAGAGCGTGTATAATTGGGAGAGTAATACCTTTTAATTTAAATCACATTTTTTATATTACTAACCGTTTTGCCTCTGGGTGGGTTCAGGATAATTTATTTGCTTCAAATTTTCTCCCGTGCACAAAGATTAAACGATTAAGTTTACCAAAAAAATATCTAAATAAATAGATTTAACTCGTTCAATCTAAAAAAAAATATTCTGAAAATTTCATGTTGATAGGATGAACAAAAAAAGTTATTGCCAAAGACATTTATGAAAAGCAAAATTCCCTACCATAGGGAATTCGCTACGGTTTCGTTTGAAAGTTGAGATCAAAAATCCATCTGAAGAGATTTTAGAAAATAAACTCATATGATAAACCGACCTTTGTATAGTTTAAGTTTTAAGTCATTTCGACAAAAGGCTTTAGACTTCTTTTCAAAAAATGTGATAAATAAAATTTTGAAATGCTAATAGAGTACAATCGGATATCGACAAAGAAACGCTCGAAATCAACGTTTTAGAGCTTGTAAATGCCACGCTTTGCATTTTGTTTGATGCAGATTTAATGGAAATTAAAAGATTATTCATAAATCTACATTTATTGCAAATTTCCAACAAATGTCTATAAAACATTGGAACTTTATTTACTTCAGTGTTTGTACACATTTTTAGTCTTCTTTTATTATATATATATATATATATATATCCATTAAGCTGTAAAATTAAGCACTCTTATGTAAAAAATCATGCTTCATAAACACATCAAAACCGGAAAATAGTCAAAATTTATCAGTTATTTCGCAGGGTTGGGGATTTTTTGGATTTTTTGAGAAAAAAATCAATTTTTGATTTTTTTGATTTTTTTGATTTTTTTGATTTTTTGAGAATCGTAACGTCACGCGAAATATAATTTGCAAACAAAAATTTTTTTTAAGTTCGATTAGGTATTATTTTTAACCCTAGGCCCTATATCTGAGTTCAAAATCTTAAAATAGGGCTTATAGTCTATGACACAATGAAACCGCAACACTAAAGA
>JABUQX010022567.1:50000-57500 GCA_015478945.1 Trachelipus rathkii | reverse complement strand
ATATATATATATTATTAGTGATGCTTGCAGATGTCATTTTTTTTCGCATCCGCGGATGCGGATGCGGATGGGGATTGGTTTAATATTATATATATATATTATATATATATATATATATTATATATATATATATAATATATATATATATTATATAATATATATATATATTATATATTTATATATATATATATATTATATAACCATATATATACGAGTTTTAAGGGGAGCCACAATATATTAATATTATAATTGTTACCAGGGTGCGGGACGGGACCCAACTCAAATGGACCCCATCAACCTTTCCCTAACCTCCGACCTTAATAAAAGAGATTTTACATGGATTAAATACTTTTTCCACTAGTATTGAAATTCAAATATGGGAAGGTGTGCTTGACAGACATCAATTTTTCTGCCTTTTCTGCTGAGAGTCTGTTTCTTTTTCATCATATATATTAGCCCAGCATTGCTAAAACTCTCTCACTTGGAACACTAGTTGGAGGACAGTCCAGGTATTTCCTTGCAAGTTTACTTAAGCGTGGGTAAACATTTTGCATTTTGCTTAATTAACAAACTTTCACCAACTGATAGGATCGTCATTTGATTTGGTATCTAGTCGTTTTTCTTGGTGATAGTTTTCGATCATTTGCACTGCATCTTTTGATAATGCGTTGTTTCTTCATCACTACTGGGCTGTAGAAATTCTTCCTGAATCTGTTATTGATTTACTTGTACAAGATGTTGGTTCTGTATAATTTCATTTTTTTTCCTTTTAATGGATGGATGAATTGAAGTTTTCCTTGCAAGTTTACTCAAGCCTGGGTAAACATTTTGATTAACTTTCCACAAACTGATTGGATCATCATTTGAATCTAATCGTTTTTTCTTGGTTGATAGTTTTCAATCATTTGCTACTACATCTTTTGGTTAATGCCGTGTCTACGCTACTGACTGATTATATCTTCAGTGGAATCTGTATGATTCACTTGTAGAAGGTGTTGGTGGTAGTATTTTTTCCTTAATGGGTGGCGAAATTAATGAGACTGTTCGATTGAAGTTTATCAACTGTCTCCTAAACAAAGTAACGATTTAACTTGATCTTAATCGTTTACCAAAGACTTGGCTTTAAAACTCTAAATATGTAGTTGCAACAGTATGAATTGTCGATTAATTTCCACAGAACAAAGCGTTTTTCACCCTTATGTTTACTTACATCTTTCATTCTTTTTAAAACCGTCATTAATTTTCATTTGAAGATGGTTAAAAATGCTTCCGCGTTGAGATTAATGGCATTACATAAGAGACAAGATATATATATTTTTGTTAGTTCTTCAAATGCGCTCTCCTAACTTAAGCTTGTGATATTATGTCATTTCTAAATTAATAAGATTGTTAACTTTGGGAATTACAAACTGCGTACGAAGCCATATATAGTTCTTTGAGCTATATACTTTTCCATTCATTAAAAACGAGTTGGATATTCTTTGATAACATTAAGATATGGAATATTAAGCCGTTTTTGAATTGCCTTCAACTCATTTTCAATTTCATTTTCTTTTTCAGATTCATCTTATGTATTTTTATTATAAAATTCTTAATCAAATCTGTCCTAACATCCGCAGGGCAATGCGGATGCGGATCGGATCTTTAATAATGTGCGGATGCTCCGTGGATGCGTAAATCTCATAATAATATATATATATATTATATAATTAATATATATAAAGTATATATATATATATATATATAAATATATATATAATATATATATATATATAGTAATATAATAGATTAATATATATTATTATATATATATATAAGATATATATATTTATGATAAAAGAAGATTAATATTAAGTAAATACTCGTAAATTATCCAGCACTCAGCCCTCCAACAAAATCTTAGAAGACACCTTTTATCCACATATCATATAACAAAAATCACATCTCTCACAAAATATCATCCCCCCTTAATCTAATGTGTGGGGAGAAATAAATCAAATATCGATGTCTGCGTAAAGCGTAAGGTATCTCTCTGTAAATACAACAATATCATTTGCAAGGATAATGCATGCCTCGGAGAAAGGTCGTGATCGGCCGTAATCTCTCATCTTTCGGCGAATGTATGAATTCGTATGGTACATGTGAGAGGAGGATTAGAAGGATTTGCCAATTCTGATGAGTGACTGTGTAGAGCGCTATCGTAGATGTGTAGTACTATAATCAAAGGTTTTAAATGAAGTTGATAAGATCAAAAATTTGTATCGACATATCTCCATCTGAGGGTAAATGAGAGTTGCGATTCTGGGAATAATTCTGAATGATGTTGGGATGGAGAAGGAGATTCAGTTCATTCTAATACTCTTCCAAGGTAATCTTCACCACCCACTCACGCGCAGAAGCCCTATCAAGAAGGGGGTGAATATACGCTCCCAAAAGCTTCAAACCTCTATCGCAAATTTTCGCATATGAAGCTGATAACCAGGCTTTAAAGTTGAGGAGATTAAATTCAGAGGAAATTACAGAAGATGGAGAGAATTCCACAGAAAACAGAGGTGGTGGAAAGAAGGAAGCCACCACAGCGAACTAGCCTGAATTCCAATATCAACACAAAACTTGTGTGCGCAGATACAGCACCCCTTTTGCTACTAGGGGAGTTGTAAAGGTGGTGGTACGCGAGTGAAAGTTTCCCTCGAGGACACCTGCCGCTGCGATACCTATAGGATAGAGATAAAGCCCCAACATCGCGCCGCAAAGATAGGAGGGTCAAGTGAACTGGAAAGTACAGAACAGTTATAAGCCTTTTGGCCTTTGACTCGACCCTGTTCCAAAAGCCGGGTGAAAACCAGAGCCAGATATGAGACAGTAATTCCATACAAGAGCGGATTGAGACCCTTGTATAGATGGAGCAGCTTAGAAGAGGAAAAAAAGTTCTCGCACATCTAAAACAGAACTTCCAGTTTTTGAGGCCTCCCGCCATAGCAAACCGTTGTAATTTGTGAGGTTTCCAAGACATTTTTTGTTTATGTTAAGACCAAAGATATTTATATTGATCAACAGGAGAGACATGAGAACGTCGAAAGACCGATGGGAAAGTTAGAAGATGTTTTAGAGAAGAGGATTTGTAGAAGTTGGTTTTTAAAGAATGAATTTTTCACAAATGTTGAGACGACCATAACCGAAAATTCTATCCAGATCAGCGAGAATAGAATTGGAAAGAATAAGACGAGAGGCAATACTAGAAGTAAAAGAGGGAAGCAGAATTGATATGAGTTGAAGAATGAAGGGTGAGTCGAATCATCGGCATATGAGTGAATGGAGTTATAGGTGTGAGAAGATCATTAATGAAAAGTAGGAATAAAGTAGGAGATAAGACAGAACCCTGAGGAACACCAATATTGACAGAGAAAAGAAGTCGCTTCATCAACAACAGCCGATATTGAACGATTTCAAAGATAACTAGACATAAGTTAAGGAAAAGAAGAAGGAGGGAAAACCCAAAGTGAGGGGGCTTGGAGAGCAGTGGACGGTGCCCATACTGGTCAAAATTGCTTTGATATGGTTAAAGCACCACCACGCAAGTCTCCCCTTACTTCCTAAGAGCGAAACACCATAAATCGGTTAGATATGGAAGTATATCGCCAATTGACCTCGAGCGCCGAAAGCCTTAGAGCGATCGGAATGAGTTTCCAGATGATCTAAGATGTGAGAGTTGAGAAGGGTTTCAAAGATCTTAGATAGAATAAAAGTGAAAGCTATAGGGCTACATTTAGAAGAATCAGAGCGGCTTCCTTTTTTCGGATTAGGTTGGACAGTAGAGACAAAGAGAGTATAGGTTGAACGAGGGGCGGGGATAGCACGGAAACACACTTCCTCAAAACTCGGGGAGGAATGCCATCCGGGCCACCCGCCTTCCTAACGTTCATAGATTTCAGGGGTCCATGCACCACCCGATCAAATGTAATCGCAGGCAAAGGCATAGGACACCTGAGAGGAGAAGGAGTAGGAAGAAGGAATGCCAGAATCGTCTAGGGTGAGTTAGAGGAAAATAGGAGGCCGAAGAAGATGGCCTTTTCGTTGGAGAAATTAGGCAAACCAGAATCAATTTCAGATCGAATAAGAGGGGGAAAGGCAAATTTACAGAAAATTGCTAGAGATTGTTTTTGCAAGAGGCCAGGAAAGTTTTGTCAGTAGAGAGAACCAGGAGGTTTAGCGCACTTTATCGTTTGATGGAAGCTCCTTTGCTCGTTCGAAAGCAGTATCCTTTTGCAACGATTTCTAAGCTGAAAGAAATTTAGCGAGAGTGATAGGAGAACCAGATTTTTTAAACTTTCGATATTCACTGTCTCTAGCCTGAATGGCGCGAGAACAAGCAACATCCAGACATTGATTTTGAGGAGAAAGATTTAGTCGAAGAAAAAATGAACCTGCTCATCCCATCAACGATTTAACAGCTCCCACCTTATCGGCAGAAGCTGAGGCGTCTTCAGAGTAAAGCAGTCATTCCAATTATAGTTAGCTTTGAAGCAACGTAAGGCCCCCAATCGGCCCGATCAAAGCGGCCAGAAAAAAAACGCGTAGGGGCAGGATGGAGCTGTGGAGAGAAGTATTAAAAATTAAGAGATATTTATTGGTTTTTTGGTCAGATTTACCAATAAGAGCGAAGGTGGTGTATTTATAGAGAGAAGGACTAGTGGGGAAGCATAGTTCAAGTGTGTTCAAGAACTGGTTGGGACGATCCGGAATGTGTGTGGGTTCTTTAATTAGTTGCTCCAGATCGTTGAGAATACTAAATGATTCGGCCTCCTCCCCACCTAAATCAGTATGAGAGGAACCCCAAACAGTTCAGTGTTGTGTACATTAAAATCCCCTAAATAGAGGACTTCAGTATTTGGATGAGAAGAGATATAACAGTCTCTTGAGAAGTAGTAAGATATTCAAAAAAGGATTGTGAAAATCTGTTCTGTTAGGAGAACAGTAGCAGAAGCACAAGATTATTGTAGTAGAAGGTAGAAAGATTTTAAGCCAAAAGACTTATAAACTGTTCCGTACTTTCCACTTCACTTGACCATCTATCTTTGCGGCGCGATGTTGGTGCTTTATCTCTTTTCTATAGGTCCCGCAGCGGCAGGTGCTCGAGGGAACTTGTCACTCGCTTACCTCCACCTTTACGACGTCCTCGTAGCATAAAGGGTGCCGTGTCTGCGCATGAGTTTTGTGTGGATATTGGCAACTCCAGGCTAGTTCGCTGTAGTGCTTCTTTCTTTCCAGCCACTTCTGTTCTGTGGAATTCTCTTCAATCTTGTGTGTTTCCTGCTGAATTTAATCTCCCGCACTTCAAAGCCTGCGTCTGTGCTCATCTGCGTAATTTGCGTTAGTGGTGTACTTCTGAGGCGTGAACACCCCCTCCTTGATAATTTTTTTTATGAAACACTCGAACTTTAAGTTGAATAGGGTTAGACGGCCAACGAAGGTCTTTGTTAAAACTTCCAAAGTTTTCATAATCAACTGATACATGATTGTTTATTTAAACTAGACTGAGAGCATTGTTTAATACCCAGATTATAAAAAAAATGATTTTAATATTCCAATAATAATAATAATAGCAACTGATTATAATCATAATTCTAGTGACTGACGAATGATTAATTTAATTACTGGAATTTTCTTCGAGTGAATGTACAGGAACCGTTAATGCACAATCTAGAGCGGCAATACATAGTAGTAAAAAGATTTAGGGTACAACTCTTAAAAAAAGCTATTAAAGAGCTGCTATGAAGTGGTAGATCTTGAACATCAGATTTAATACCCATAGAAAAACAGATATGGAAATTCAGAAAAGATATTCAGAAGAGATCATGGATGAAAATTATAATCATCATAAGGCGACGATGAAAAAACTTTTTGACCGAATTTGCCTTATGTTTTTTAGTGTGCTGAATCCGAATATGAAAAAAAATCTATCACCCATCATTACAATTTTCAAAAATTGTTAGCAAATTCGTTTTTATATCCACTATAGATTCTTCGTAGTCTTTGTAGCCGAAGCGACGTGACGTCAACGGTACCTATGTTCCCCACATTTTATTGCATATGTTTAGTACAAAGGCTAGCCTTGGTTGTAAAAACTCTCCCGGTTGTTGTTAAACATCAAAGGGATATTACAGAGTTCGTTAAGAAAGCCTACCTCTCATACTTTAGAAAGAAGCTCGGTGATCTGGATAAGTCTTGGACACCACATAAGGTATGATATGTATGTGCTGAAGATCTTAGGTAATGGATAGAGGAAAAAAGCCTTTAAATTTGCTGTTTCAATGATATGAAGTGATTCGAGAAACCATTCTAATGAATGCTACTTTTGTAGCTTTGATGTGGCCGGTTACAACTCAAAAAACCAAAGTAATAGTGTAACCTAACCTACCGTCGGCCATGGTCCAGATCTTCCTCTACCTACACCACTTTGTTACACTAGAAATGTCTAAGTGATGCCTAGTCTGATGTACAAGCTGATGAGTATATATGTACTACACCCAAGTTGTTTACTCAAAACGTGCCAAATGACTTGGTTAGGGATTTGGGCTTAAAGAGAAGGATGAATTGCTTGCCTCTAGACTCAAGGAAAGAACCGGTTGGTAAAAGGAACATATATTACTGGATATAGGAGAAGAGCAGAAATTTGCTCAATATTTTCAACAAGCTGATTTAGTATACTGTTCAGATATTGCCGGTTTGACGAATAATTTTGGAATGGACTATAAAATAGAAAATAACCTTTTCATAGACTCCTCTAAAACTAGTTTAAAGGCTGTTCAAGTAAACAATGGTAACACCTATGCATCATTACCTGTTGCTCATCCTGTACATATGAAGGAAAGTTATGAAAACTTTGATATAGTTTTAAATAAAAACTATTCCGCTCATGGTTGGAATGTACGTGGCGATTTGAAGGGGTTATGCATGCTCCTTGGCCAGCAAAGTGGGTTTACCAAATTCTCATGTTTATGTGGATGGGATAGTAGGACGAGGGATCAACATTGATCAAGAAAAAAACTAGCCTGCAAGACTAGTTTTAAAGCCTGGAGAGAACAACATTCTGCGCAAGAACCTCGTGCATCCGGAACACATTCTGCTGCTCCCTCTACACAAAATTAGGCCTACTGAAACCGTTCTTGAAAGCCCTATCCAAAGACGGGCAATGTTTCATGCATCTCTGCGAGAGGTTTCTTAATTTATCAGAAGCAAAGTTGAAAGGAAGAGTGTTAGTTGGACCTGATATCCGGAAATAAATGTTAGATTCCAACTTTGAATCAAAAATAAAATGATGAGAGGGAGGCTTGGGCATCATTCAAGCAGGTTTTAAGGAAGTTCTTGGGCAACAAAAATGACATACAGTATATTTCTATTGTAGCCAACATGCTAGAAGAGTTCAAAGATTTAGGATGTTTGAGCCTGAAGATTCACTTTTTGAACAGTCACTGATTTTTCCTCCGACAATTTGGGGAA
>JABUQX010022567.1:2500-37500 GCA_015478945.1 Trachelipus rathkii | reverse complement strand
CGTGGTATAGGCGAATTTGCTCCAGGAAAGTGAGTGTCTTTTTATGTAACTCTTTTAAGTAGTAGTGTCCCTGATATACATGTATATGTATATATAATAGTGAATGAGTAAAACCAGCCTCCATACTTATACTATCCTATCTTGTGAGGCAGTATTCAGCCGCGAATATCATAACTTACTTTATATATATATAGGGAATCTAAAACTTATATATATTTATCTCAAAGAATAATGCCTCTCTATATAATTATATATGGAGAGTGGTAATGTTTATCTATACATAGCCTGTGTGCTAGGCCCTGGGAATAGAGTAAGGTTATATTCAATTAAGTATATAGTATATATATATTATTATAAAACTTAATATATATATATAGGTGAAACTAAAGAAGTTACCCGCATGATATCTCGAAAACTAAGATAGATACAAGAAAAACGATAACATATATGATCAGCGTATGAAAATTGTATGGAAATGCAAAAAAAAAAATTACTTTTTTTTTTTATTTTTTTTTTATATCTCCAAAAACTACGATAGACAAGAAACTAATAACATATTTAGAATCAGGTATTGAAATATGGGTATTAAAAAGATTTTTTTTTTTTTAACTAAAAGAATACCCCTAGGGTAAAACCGCAAAGATGCAAAGAGTTCGGGTCTCTCGGCCTCCTTAGGGACGACGGGGTAGGCCACATTTCCCCCCCTCCTGGGGAGGGTCTCCGGAAACCCCCGCTCTATTTGGAACTATAAATTGGGATAGTGTCGACTGGGTAAGGGCTTCCTACTCCGTGCGACGCGCGGCGTCCCCTACGGGGTACTTGGGGGAAAAACGTCCTCTTCCCCCCTCTGTCCCACCGTCGGCTCGAGCCCCTAAAAGAATTTTATACGCTGATTTCATATATGTTATTAGTTTCTCTACCTATCGTAGTTTTGGCAGATATAAAAAAAAAATAAAAAATAAAAATACGTCATTAAAATATATAATTTCTATATTTGCATTATTCTTTCATCTTACCAAATTTCATACGCTGATGTCCATATATGTATCAGTTTCTCTATAGTGTCATCCTTATCTCTTAGTGTTTTTCCGCAGATATCATGCGGGTAAATCTTCATTTGTGTTAAGGTCTTAATGTATATAGAATATTTCTAAATGTTATACATCGAATTACACAAATTATTATGAAATCCCTTAATTAAATAAACTAGATTGAGTGGAGTGAGGAGTGAGTGACTGAGGAGGTGGGGAGTAGGAGTAGTAGCGTGAGCTGTTAATTCATATACTTATTAATAAATACAAGGGTACGTTAGTATAACAGTAATAAGTCTATACATATTAATCAAAGGTGAGTTTAAAATATAACTTCTTCCATAAGAGTTATTAATAATATTTTTATATGTTATATATATATATTTTAACATAAATAGCTATCTGGGGTGTTATGTATATACGTTATATATATATATATATATATAATTTAACAATAAATATATATATATATATATAATATATATATATATATATATATAACTATATATATAAATTTATTAAGTATGCATATATATATATATATATGGCCATAACAACTTTTAGACCAGAAACGTTTACCCGTCTTGGATTCATTCATATTCGATAAACTAAGATTGGTGGAATACAAGAAAATTACTGATATCATATTTTATATGCACGCTAAACATCAGAGCTTTAAGAGAGGTATTTTGTATGGAAAGTGAAAGAAAACAAAAAAATAATTTTTTTTAATTTTATATTCTTTTATTAATATCATCTCGAAAAACTACGATAGTCTGTAGTGAAGATAATATAAATGTCAGCAAAAATTTGTGCTTGACTGTGTAAATAACAATATTTTTTTAGGGGATCTGAGCCCGACGTGTTTGGGACAGAGGGGGGAGGCTATCGTTTTCCATTAACCCATTTTCTCATAGGGAGGGACGATGGAACCCCCAGCGACACACACAAATTTCCCTCCAAACAAGAGCGGAGGCGTGCCAGACCCTCCCGGAGGCGGGGGAATAGTCCCAAACCCCATCGTCCCCCAGGAGGCCGAGAGACCCCGACTCTTTGCATCTTGCGGTTTACCCTGGGGTATTTCCTTTAGTTAAAAAAAATCTTTTTCAAACATATTTCATACCGCTGATTCTAATAAAATCACCATACCTTAAGTTAGGAGGTTCATTGCCATAAAGTTTGGAGAGAATAAATAAGAGAATAAATAAAAAAATAAAAAAAATAAAAATTTATGTTTTCATTTCTTATTCAACAAAATCTCATAATTTTTCTTATTAGGGACTTGTATTACCCCTTCCATTATTACTGGCTGCTATATTCTTGTACATATAGAGGTTTTCGAGATATCATGCGAAGGTTTTGATAAGTTTGGTCAAGTATTAATACTTGAATCTTACTATTATAATTTTAATATGATATATTTTATATATTAGGCGGAACTAAAAACCTTAAATATAAGTGATATATAATATACTAAATATATTTCCGAAAATATTTAGTAATGTATAGACTGTCTATGATAATATACTCATAAGCGAAGAATAGTTGATATTAAAAATAATTTCTTATATATAACAATAATACTCTAATAATGTATATAAATAAACTATATATAATTAATAATATATAACGGAGGCATGCTAAGAACAAAATCTAAAAATTACTTTCTTTAATTCTTCTTCGGAGTCAATTACATTAAATAATATTCAGTAAGATTAAATATTTCTTTAATTTTTTAAAAAATTATTTACGTACAGTCTAAAACCGAAAAGTTGATAATCGTGGGAAAATCGAGTATCAAAAAAGCAATCGAAATAGCGATAATCAAACATTTCGACAACGTTTCTTCATCCCTACACGAACGAAATTAAGCCATAAAGATATGATTTTCTTAGCGTTATTTTTTATATTTTTAATGAAAATATAAACTTGAGATGTGCGAAAATCAGGAAAAAAGAAACTTCTCTGTAAAAACCAATCAAGCGTATGTGGTGCTCAGTTCAGAGCTAAAGACGTTTCATGTAAATAGGTATTAAAACTACAAACACTCTCGTGAATTTTACACCATAATGTGCCAACTTTTTGACAACCTGGCGGAGGTAATTAGAACATTTCTTTAATTTTTTTTTTTTTTTTTTTTTTTTTACATAATTGGACCAGAATAATCTTTAATTTTTTATATTTTAAATAAAATATAAAAAAAAGGCTACGAAAATTTTAAATGGCTAAATTTCTCGTTTTTATAGTGATATCACTATTGATGTTTTTTCTGATTTTGTAAAAAAAAAGACTTCAAAGAATATTTTAAGACCATTTGTGTAAATTAAATGTTAATAGTTTTAATACACTACTAACATGAACTTTAAGTGTAAACTGCACCACAATTACCAAAACCATTTTCGTAAATTAAATGCTTTATAGTTTTAGTAACAGTAGTTTGGAGATATGTCAGTAGTTATCCACAATTACCTTGCTATGAAGCAACTCTGCCAAATGTTAATTATTACCAAAATTACGATATTTTTTATAAGTAACATTATTCGTCGTTTTCATATATTTCTTTTTACGTTTGAACCTCTCCCCCTAAAAAAGAGGAAAAAAATTGTCTTCCTTTAAGCAGAGGTGGAGCTTTTACGTGCCTAGATTGACGTCAAAACACTTTATAACCTAAAACATTTCCTTCATAAACCGAATTTAAAGGAGAAAATTCTTTTTTTTTTTGGCATGTATTGATTAATATCTTTATATCCTGGTGAATAGAGAGGAAGAAGTTTGGTCTAGGCAGCCGAGAATTTTAATACTTATATAACATGGTTTTCCGGAGCGAGAAATATTGAGTATTTCAAAACGATAATATAAGAAAGGAAAATAATTGGTTATTTTCGTCAGGGAATGGTGCCTACATTTATCGTATCTGCTATACTTAACTATTACGGCTTGTCCTCTGAAATATATCCTTTATGAGTTGTGAGCTGTGACACTATCAAAGCAAAGCCGCGAAATGTTCCAAGACTAATTTATTTGAAAATAACATTGAAAGTTCACGGCATAAGAGTCAGGAAAAAATATGATAAAAACTTACTTAGACTCCCAAATGGCCCAAAAGTTGGCCTCTTTTCAATAACAACCTCTTCCCATCTATCTATATACGGGGTAATAAATCTCTCAAAATTATCTGCAATTGCATGTACGTTTAATGACAGGTATTAAAATATTAGTGAAAGGAGCTTAAACCTTAAAAGACGATAAAAACATTCATAACAACACGTGGTGATTTCAGATTTAGAATTTTGAACACAGATATGAAATAAGAATCTCATAAAAAAACTCAAGAGAAAGTAAATTTCCGTAATCTGTCTCAGATTATTTTATTTCATGATATTGTGTTCTAGGCGTTTGTTTATTCTTACTATTCTCGGTTTATGTTGCTAATATTCGAATTTCTGTGGAGCGATTCATTCAACCTCATTATTTTGCAAAAAATCTTAAGTTACTCTTACTTAAGAACTATATTATATTTATAGTATGTCAAGTATATTAAAAGCCGTTACTTTGAGTATATATATAAACTAAAAATAATTGTGAGCTGAATAACAATAGCATTTAACTATTTAAATCTAAATAACATAATTACTATACAGTGTTTATATATAATATATAACTATATAATAAACGAAAATACAATATTTTATACACAATAATTAATAATAAGGAATAATTTATAATCAATAAAAATTGTTTTTATTTTCAATAATAAATTTATATATGGATACTAAAATCTCACTTCCTAAAAATTTATAATATATTATGAGAATATCGACATATATAGTGGACTTTCGAGTTTACGACAGGCCTGACATACGAACCATCTTTAGACCGATATACACTAGCACACACCTTATTATTTTGAGTTTTAACTTGCGACCAAGTATTAAGTTTACGACCTCGAATGCCGGTATTATTCTTGTCTGAGAGCCAGAAACGCTTTAACTCTCGACTTTAGTAGCGGTTAAGATAAACATAATATGGAGTCAGAAGATATGCTCTCTGTATAGTTAAAGCGTTTCGTAAGCTTCAGTCTGATTCGAAGATACGCTTTGTTATGTGTAACAGAGAGTCCAGTAGTTTATCTCGGTTGTAAGTGCACGTGTACCTTTATATTATTAATGTTGACTAATTTCTCTGATCAGAATAAGCCAGCAAAAAGCTAGAACAAAAGCTAAGGAAGGTATAAGAAAGCTAGAATGATAAAGCAGAGTGGCGCGATCATAAAGAAGATCGGGGAAATTGTTGTGCACGTAAATATTAGAGCGGCGTTCGTGTGACTGATCTCGCTAGTATGTACAGCATGTCGAAGAAAACAGTGTTGAAGTGGATATCAAAGACAGAAACAGACTTACCTTAGGAGTGCTAAGACCTCAGTTTTAGATACGAAAGGTTATGAACCTAGTGAGCTACTGAAGCAGGTTCTCTAGTTGGCTATATCGACAGACTCTTCCCAATATTGATATGCAGTAAAAAAAATCTCCAACACCAGAGAGCCAGATTGCTGATGTTCTTATGGAAGGGTACTCTCCTTCCAAATAATAACCACCTTCCATTTCATCCTCCCTTTTTGCAACCCAAACATGTTAACTTAAATGGTGAGTACATTACGAAATTGCTGTTTCTGTTTGGTTAGGAACATTTTATAATTTTTTTTTGGCGAGTATACTAGGGAAATTATTGATGTTTCTGGTAATTTATGCAAAATATGCAACCTCTTTATAGTATGAAAAGGTTAGGTTATGGGTGCTTTGGGAGGTCTGGAACGCATTATGGGTATTTCCATTATTTCTTATGGGAAAATAATCTTGACTCACGACCAACTTGAGTTACGACCAGCTCTCGCGAACGAATTGAGTATATATTATTTCTGTTTTTTCTTTCGGAAATCTTATTTTTATGATAAATAAAAGTACCAAAGCTCTGAATATTTTATTTTTATCCCATTTGATGAATAATATTGTTTGATCGTTATTTATTTGTGCGCTTTCCTATATTTCGACGATTCGGGAATCAATGGTTCAAATCCTCAAGAAAGTATGCATATTCATTTTAGTGGAATTAAAACCACAATAATATTATTTACACATATATACCAACTCGTAGTATATATGCCTCCTAGAACTAAATAGCGAAATTAACCAATTGAGCGTCTACTGTCGGCTGGGTTTAAGCTCGATTGGCGATTTTCACACTTCGGTAATGTAGGAATATCGCCAATATTCTGAGGTGGAGGTGCTGCGTTGGTTTGTGTTAATCTCCGTTCACGAAGGTATATCTCTCTAAAATTGTTGAGCAGATTAGTGCGCTCTAGAGCCGTGCCCTAGTTATAAGTAAATACCTGTTTTCGTATTAATTAATAGACCCTGTGGGTTTCTCTATTCTCTATAACAGGTGAGTTGTCGCAACGGCACCCTGTGCGCCAATATATAGTTAGCAGTTGGAGGCAAGCACCAGGGTTGCGTGCGGTTGCCGTTGCGATGGCGGTGCGGTGAGCCACAAAAAATCCAGTGTACCGGTGCGGTGCGTGGTGCGGAGCGCGGTGCGCATTTGAAACAGAGGTGCGATGCGGTGCGGTGCGACAAAAATGACTTTCGTGCGTTAGACCGTTTGTGCGTTTGCGGTGCACACAAATTCCGGTATGCTCGACCAACACTACTACAACATGGGTAGATTCGCATCCCTTTAAGAGAACATTATCTATTACACATATCTTCTCTATATAGTATTCTATCTGTCTCGACTTTTCATACTTTATGGTTAAGTTAGAGTCCGATATGATATTTGTATTCGAAGTTAATAATTTGATAAGTTGAGGGTAGACTTTCTTCTACCAGAGGATATAATATGAGCAAATCATTCCTTTCATTTTATTATTGTTATCAAAATCGGTTCGTGGTATATACAATTTTTTCCAAATATTAGTAGTTTTGGTATAGTTGAAACTAGAATACTTCATGCAAAATTTATACCTGAAAGCTATATTCATTGATTACTTTAAAAATTGTTAATCAGTATGTAAATTAAAGATGATGGAAATAAATTGGAGTTGAAATGTTCAAGCAAAAAAAACATGAAAACATTCTTGGTAGTTCGAGGATAGATTGAAAGCCCTCTCTCCATATATATTACTTATTGAGTGACAAATAGAGAATAAGTGTTATGTGAAAAATATAGTATTTGGCCTTTTAGGTATTATACCTATATTTTTATATTTATTAAATATATATTCTATAAATGTTTATATTAGTTTTTCAATAAAAACAATACAAAAGTATATTTATTATTAGTATATATATATAAGTATATATATAAAAACTATAGTTCAACTATATATAATTAAATATATATAGCGCTATAATTTCTTATTAATGTAGTTTTATATTGTGAGTTGTGCACTGTATAATTCTACATATATTTAATATCTGAGACCTCCGTTTTTATTGTTATTTTTATCTTTATATAATTCACGTTCTTGCTAAAAAAATGATCGGGTGTCCTTAAGGACACCCGCTAATCCTTAGATATATATATATATATTATATGTAACGGTAATATAATATAATATATTATATCATATATGAATCTGACTAAACCAGATATCGATAAAATCGGAATGGGAACCCCGATCTGAATATGGTATAACCAGGGCTGCGGAGTTTAAGTATAGATTCGTATAATATATATAAATATAAGTTTTACACTGGTTTTTATGTAAAAACCTTATAATTACTTCTAAACATGATAATTAATTATTAATACTATTTATATATTTATATCACATACGATAGCCTATGCATCCGTTGCTAGTGTGCATATATATATATTAATAATATATATCCTAATTTATACTTTTTATAATAAATATATATATATATTACAGTGGCAGTATCCAGTAAATTATTTTTTTTCTCCGGGTGCGGCAAAGCTACACAAAATCGCTTCTCTTATCCTATAACTGCTATAGTATAATGTCATTATATATGTTTATATATATATATAGGATATTGGTAATATTATATGTATATCTCCAAGCTAAAAAGGAGACACTATATATAATAATATATATATATGCTGGTAACTTGGTTGAAAGAGTGACCAGCATAATAGGTTATATATATACTTATACTCATATTTATTCATTTATATAAGTGCGATATATACATTATATTATATATATCTCAAGCTGAGCACTATAATATATACTTATATACTTGATACCTCTCTTTCCATTCACTATATATATAAGATATAGAAAGCAAGCAAATCACATATAAATTCCATAAGTATATAAGAAATGGAAGAATTTACATGATATTATTACTAACAATCATCATACTAAATTGTTAAATTTTAATCGCCTGACATGAGAGTGAGCGAAAGTTCGAGATAAAATCTTCAATTTTTATTTTCAATATTTCGATTATGTAGAGGAGGGCAAGTCCTAATAAGTCTTTCCATCTCCAATAGTATTTCTCAAGTAGGTTCTCAAAGAAGTCTTAATGTTAAAAAAGCTTTCTTTCTACTGAAGCATTAAACACGGGTAAAATTTCCAGTATTTGCAAAAAGAATGTAAATTATTGGAAATTGTGACTGCGAACAAGAAAACTAGTCCAATCTATTGCGTTTTTGGGCGACTTGTGATGTAATGCCATTTTCAACTTCCTCATAAATCCCCTTCACAAACATTCCAACTTTTCATTTGGTGATTTTCGAGATCTTCCTTCGTAAAATATTACACAATCTTTAGTATCTTCTTCCACTCCTGGCACATCTACCATATCCCCCGACTTCCGGACTTATATATTTTGGTATATATCCCCAAACACAAAAATTGTACGACGAGGATTGCCAAGGAAGAAAGTTTAAAAAAAACCTCTTCTCCCCTAATGAGATAAATTAAATCATCCAAACAATTGGTGCATGTAAAAATGGATGTGGAGATAATAGTCTGTGCTGGGTAGGAATGTATAGGCAAAATAAATTGGTTGAATCTTTTACACTTATTTTTGCAAAACATATTTGATATTTCTTTTTACAGCAATTTCAATACTCAGTTCATGTTCAGATGCGCTTCTACATTCTTCAAAAATCAGCTGAATTTCTAATGCTGCATTTTCCTTGATGGTTTTCAAGTTTTCTAGCATGTTAGTCTTTAACTCATGGAACTTTATACGCAAGAATTTGTTCCTGACAGCGACGAATTTATATAAAAAATTAATTTAACTTTCTTTCATGTTTATATTATTAACGGATATGATACTTAAAATTTTTTAGTGTCTAAGAAATTTTCGGGGGGCCATGGCCCCCCTGGCTCCCCCTAAATACGCCACTGTGTAATTGATGATAGAACTTATTCTACTCTTTATATATAATATAAAATAACTTATATACTGCTTGAATATTGTAATGTACTACTATACCTAAAGCCTCCCTATTATATATATTATAATATATAATATACTATATATCTAATATTATTAATATATATTAGATATCAATATAAGTATATATTGGATATATAATTAAACTATAACATTAACAATAGTTTTTATACAATCTCTCCGCTTATTCTATGCCATAAAAGAAGAATGTTAGACGGCACGAATTGCCAAGATATCAACGGTGGCAACAACTCCAATAAAACAATTTTATACTCTAAATTTCTACACACACACAATAGAGCCTAATTGCATTTCTCGAACACCAAATAAAATTTGCTTTTTTTTTAATTGTCTGAAAACAAATAGGCGCTTATTTATTTCGTGATTCTTGTACACTTTTGTTTAAATTTACATAATTTTTATATTTACTATATATTTTTATTCATTTGAGCAATTTTCGCCAAAAAAAATAAGACTTGATTATTATCTATATTAATTCAAGAGTCTGTAAAAGATCCAATCGTTTCTATTATTATGAGAGACTGTAACATCGCTGCTAAGCACGAGCATAGGGAGTCTCCTCTGGTTATATATGTATGATGTATGAGTTTTTTCGGAGATTAAATCAATCATGATAAACTCATAATTGCATCGGTTCTATTGCACGATAGGGCCTATCTTACATAGACAACGGTATAATATAGTTCTTAAGTTAGGTACTAACTTAAATTTTATATGTATATGATATGTATAGATGAGGTATATATATATATAGCTCAGTGCATATATATACAGAATGTGTTACCGTAGAATGGTTACTATAACGCAGGGTTACTATATATATATTGCTGAGTACTATAGAAGTTTAGTTCTTATACTCCAGGTATACTTTATTATAAATCATTATCTCGTTACTATATTTGCCATCAAGGCTATATATTGTATTATTTTTACTCATAATTTAGTAATTCAATATGTATATTTAGAATCATATTATCTAATTATATCCCTCTTTACCTTAACTAAATATATTCCGTTTTTACACTACTCTATCTATCTATCTAATTAATCATCTACCTATCTATGTTATTTATATAGTATACGATATATAAATAAATACACTCAACCCCTATTTTATTCACTTATAATTGATATATATGTATACCCACAGCGAGCTTAATTGGCTATATATATATAATAACCTACCTATTCATAAATAAAAAAATCTATATATATACGTATACTTATTTATACTTGAGTCAATTGAATATAAATTTTAAAGTATAATAGTATTTTATATTTTTATAATATTTAACTATGACTGTAAATTTATATATTTTTCATAACTTTCCTTCATATATATATATAATATGTCAGTGATATATTTAATATATATATATTACTATTATATATATATATGAGTTAGCAACTAAGTGATATATTGATGAATATTTTGTATATAACCTAATGTTTAATAAATATATATATTTATGACAATACCTTTTTATATATATTAAACTTAAGCTATAAAAAGTGGTAATGAGAGTGTCTATGAAATTATTTATATTAATTATATTATATTATATTTACTATTATTTATTATAGTTTAGCCAACAGAGAATCAATAATATATTATTCGTCGCCCTATATATATTATTATCTATTGTATATATTATATATAGCATATATTTGTATAACATATATATATTATATATATATATATATATATATATATATATATATTATATAAATATCATATATATAATTACAGGTCTTCATGAATTAGAACTGAAGATCAATAATATTATATCTGCTTATTACTATTCTATATTATATATATATATATATATATATATATAGTATTATATATATATATATATATATATATATATATATATATATATATATATAATATATATATTATATCACTCTATATATTATATATTTTAGTTTATATATATATTATATATAAATATATTTTTATAAGTTCTAACATATTATATATTAATATTAATATATTTACCAATACTCAGAAATTATTTTCTTTCCTATATATTAAAATATATATATATATTATATATATAATATACTTGGGATGACCTTACATTATAGATGTGAGCAAGCACATTCAATACCCTTCTTAAACTATTTTATATTTTTAATTGATTTATTATTAATTATATATATAAACAGAGGTATAAGACTGAAAAAATTTAGGCTAAGTTGGTAAATGATGATTTGCGGTAAAATTTTTGATAAAAAAGAGAGAAAAAAAGAACAGATCTAAAAACTTCAGACTACGGCTCCTTTCATACTATCTGGGAAATTTAAAATTTGGTAATTGACTACTGCTGCAATTTAAAAAGGGTTTTACTTTGCTTCTCTTAAAATAATAATAATGTATCATCCATATATTTTTTTATAGTGTGCAAGTTAAATGTTGGGGGGGGGGGCAGATGACCAGTCAAATAGTTTCATAATGGTTAAGGTAGGCGTTCGCTAAAATTGTGCAGAGAATGAGAACCCATTGCAAGAGAATCCTTCTGCATGGAGATCTAGTTGCTCTTTATAAATAAAGTTTGTATCAAGCTGCAAGTGTTAATGTTAAATTTTTTTTCTGAAGCAATTTTCTTGAAAATGGAAACGAAGATTCACGAAATTTCTAAATGAATAGAAAACCGGTAAGGAAATAAAATTCAAACAATTTTATTCATCAAAAGGGATAAAAAATATTTTCAGAGCTTTGGTACTTAGTATTAGATTTCGGTTTCTGCGAGATATCCAGCCATCTTAATACGTTCCTTTCCCAAACGATTTAACAATCACATGGTTTAACATGAATAAAATGGTTTCCCTTAAAAAACCTCTACTATTTTAGCTTGACAGAAGAATTCTTTTATTCAGAAAAAAAAGTCAATGGTTCCATTGGTGGTTTAGGATTAGATATTTTGCACAGCCAATCTGAATTTCCTCATTGGCTCTCATGGGGATCACCAGTTAAGATCAATTATAACCCAAGTATTTTCCTTAAGTAAATTTACCATTTCCATTGAAAACCTGATGTGAATTATTTTCAAAAAGGAAGTTTTTCCCGACGAAAATTTTGTAAAAAAAATAAAGAAATTAAGGTATAGACTGGAGAAAATAATAGGTGTGAATTTAATATTAAAAATTGCAACTTATCAACTTTAATTAAAAGCACATCTGATTCTTGTTCATATGTCATTTGTTAATTACCTTAATATTTAAATGTGAATTTAAATTTCATAAATTTATATTATGGCGCAAAATTTGAAGTTTTTTAGCTTTTTACAGATGGGAGTATATTTTGGATCTGTAGAAGTTACCAGCTTGGGTAAATAATATTCTCTTAGTTTTCATTTGCAAGATTTCAGAAATTAGAAAATACTATACTACTAATAAATAAGTACACATACATAAATAAACATTTTAACTAATATTTCATTAGTACTTCTACATAACCATTAAGGTACTTTTGTATGGTAACTTTGAAGAACTGCCATTTTGTAGTAATTTTATTAATGTTTAACATCTTATGAATAAGCACCATTTTAGCTTCGCATTTTCAGTGTTATAACTTCTATATTATGCCAATGTCGAATAGGGTTAGATTGCTAACGATTTTCGTAACTAAATTTTCCGAAGAAATTCGTAACCAACCGACTGCAAAGTTGCTTGGTTTAAAACTCTGTACTAGACATTTTTTAATATCCAGATTAGAGATATTATTGGAAGAATTATAAATGACTATTGCTAATATAATTAGTGGAAAAAGGTTTCGAGTACAAGTTCAGGAAAAGCAATTCAATTCATAGCTAAGCGAGGTCAGGAACAATTAGACAGGTTATTAAAAAGCTGCTGCTTAGAGTTAGATCTTTAAAGTTAGATTTATGCCTATAAGAAATCCGAAATTTCTTCTGAAGTAAGGGAATTCAGGCATGATTTTCAGAATGCGATCTTGGATATTATATTCTAATAATGACACTGATGATAAGAATTATAAAATAGATAAATCGTGAAAATTTTCCAACTTTCTCTTCGCATAAAAGGAGTAATGACAAATTTCGGTATTAATTTTATTGAGTTTATAAATTAGTTACAAAATTAGGGAAGCGACAGTTAAAAATTAAAATCTATTTAAAAATTGTACTACAAAGTTAAAGCCATAACTCTAAAACGCTTCAGAATTCTGTATGTTAAGGTGGAACCTCAGTTTCTTGTACTAGCCATCTGAGGTAATAAGGATTTTCTGATACCATTGTAATGGAAGTTGCAAGATTGGTTACTATGCTGCCTAGATACCTGCTTCAATCACCTCCTCCTCTGTTATATCACAAATACCCACAACTATATCTGTAATTTTAATTGCTTTGTTCAATAATTCCCAGATTCCATCAATTCCTAACAAACACTTAAATACTTTTATTTCTTTGAGATTTTGCAAACAGCCCCTTTCGAATAGATCTTCAACTAAAGAATTTAGAAAATTCGATTGTCCGTAAAGAAGTACTTTCTCAATTTTTTCAGAGGAGAGTATGGAAGATAAAAGTTCACAAGGCATTGGCGCGTGATCTGAATACAATAAGAGAGACTCATGTTTAAAATGTTCTTCAAATAAAATTAGTTGAAATTCTTTTAAACTTTTGAACCTTACTTCGTTTTGTACATATGTGTTATTGACTAAAGTCAACTTCTCTAATTTTTTAAGGGAATTTCCTAAAGGTCTAACATTTACATAAACAAAATTTTCTAATTTGAGACTAATTAAGTTTTTACAAGATTGGATAGAAGGAATTAGAAAACTAACTGATTCTCCTTCGCACCAAGATGACAATTCTAGCTGTGTAATATTCTTAAATGATTTTATCAAAATATCACCAAACCAAACATAGGCTTCATTTAACGAAATATTTAAATGATTAACATCAGGAAACTTTTTAACAAGCCAGTTCAAGAAGTCTTCAGTTAAATAATTCATTTCAGTTTCAAGAAATTTATTTTTACAAGTGGTAGTTTTAAATTTTCGAAATCTCTTGGAATTTCTAACCCTTTTAAAAATTTCCAAAGCTGCATCGATTGTTGCGTCGCTTTGAAAATGGGTTAGATTTCGTAATTCGAGAAGACATTTTTCAACTGATTCCGTAGTAATGTAAGTTTCATCAGTGACATGTCTTTGTCACCAATATAGTTCATGATAGGCGTTGAAGGTAATCCTATATATAAAAGAATACAATATTCAGGCTAAAGCAATTTTTAAAATAAAAATAAATCACACTAAGTAACTAATTGACAAAATAGTAGTATGTAGGCTAGTAAGCTAATGCAATTACTTTTGAAATAAATATTAAAATTCGTAAATAGTTTAGTAACAGTTTATGGTATTTTATTATGTTAGCAGCTGTCTAGTCTAATTGACCTACCTTAAATGAGACAATTTGGTTGAAAGAATTAATAGTTCCTTATAAATCCACGATACAAAATAATTTATGTCTTGTAGAATTCAGTCTTGGTATTGAACGTGTTAGCGTCTGGTTTACATTTTCAACAGCACTAGGCATCATGAGGTCATAATGACAATGAAGGTTCTTGAAATCCTAAAATACAAAAACTTCAACTATAGATTATCTGAAATAACTATATAGATTAGGGTTGTACCGGAAATAGATTTTTTCAGCTCCGGTCGGAAAAAATTTTCTATCCATTATATATATATATATATATAACATATATATATATATATATATAAATTATATATAATATATTTAATAATATATTATATAATATAATATATATAATATATATATTATATAGTATTTATATATATATATATATATATTTATATTTATATTTATAATAATTATATATATTATAATTATATATATAAATATTATATATATATATATATATATATAAATATTATAATATATTATATATATTATATATATAATATTATATTAATATTATATAATATAGTATATATATTTAATATATTTTATTCTATATATTTTATATTTATATTTATATTTATATATTTTATATTATATTATATTTATATTTATATTTATATTTAATTTATATAATATAATATATATATATATATATACACATAAAATATATATATATATTATATATTATATAATTATAATATTATATAATATACTATTATATATAATTCGAAAGAATATTTAAAACAAGAAAAAAACAAAAATATAAGAAAGAAAGATGAAACAAAAAATTAAAGTAAAAAATGAATGAATAAGATGAAAAAAAGAACCATATATATAATATATATATATTATATATATATATATAATATATATAATATATATATATAACATATATATTATATATATTATTAATATATAATATATTATATATATATATATATAATTGATTATATATATATTAATTGAGAAAGTACTTTGAAAGAAAGATGAAAGATAAATGAAATATGCAAGGCAAAAAAGAAAAATGCAAGAATAAAATGCGAGAAAGAAAAATAGCAAGAAAGAAAAATGCAAAAGCACGAATGATAAATGCAAGAAGCAAAAAAGAAAAATGCAAGAATAAAATGCGAGAAAGAAAAATGCAAGAAAGAAAAATGCAAGAAAGCACGAATGATAAATGCAAGAAGCAAAAAAGAAAAATGCAAGAATAAATGGAGAGAAAATGCAAGAAAGCACGAATGATAAATGCAAGACCAAAAGAAAAATGCAAAATAAAACAGCCGAGAAGAAAAATGCAAGAAAGCAAATATTAATGCCACATTTAGACATAATGTTGAAGAAGCAAAAAAGAAAACATGCAAGAATAAATGCAGATAAGATGTAAAAGAATGCAAGAAAGAAAAATGCAAAGAACACGAATGATTAAATGCAGAAGCAAAAAAAAAATGCAAGAAAGAAAAATGCAAGAAAGAAAAATGCAAGAAAGAAAAATGCAATAAAGAAAAATGCAATAAAGAAAAATGCAATAAAGAAAAATGCAAGAAAGAAAAATGCAAGAAAGAAAAATGCAAGAAAGAAAATTAAGAAAGAAAATTAAGAAAGAAAAATTCAAAAAAGAAAAATGCGAGAAAGAAAAATGCAAGAAAGCATGAAAAAAATGCAAGAAGCAAGAAAGCAAGAAAGAAAAAGGAAAAAGAAAAATGCAAGAAAAATGCTAGAAAGAAATGCAAGAAAGAAAAATGCTAGAAAGAAAAATGCAAGAAAGCACGAAAGGAAAATGCAAGAAGCAAGAAAGTAGCTGGAAAGAAAAATGCAAGAAAGCACGAAAGAAAAATGAAAGCAAGAAAGCAAGAAAAATGCAAAAGAAAAATGCAGGAAAGAAAAATGCAAGAAAGAAAAATGCAAGAAACCACGAAAGAAATGCAAGAAGCAAGAAAGAAAAATGCAAGAAAGAAAAATACAAGAAAAAGAAAAATTCAAGAAAAAGAAAAATGCAAGAAAGAAAAATGCGGGAGAAAAATGCAAAGCACTGATAGAAAGAAATGCAAGAAAAATGCAAGAAAGAAAGAAGCCAGAAAGTGATACGAAAGAAAAATACGAGAGAAAATGCAAGAAAAATATGCAAGAAAGCACGAAAGAAAAATGCAAGAAGCAAGAAAGAAAAATGCAAGAAAAATGCAAGAAAATGCAAGCAAGAAAAATGCAAGCAAGAAAAATGCAAGCAAGAAAAATGCAAGAAACAAGAAAGCAAGAAAAAAATGCGAGAAAAATGAAAGAAAAACGCAAGAAAGAAATATGCATGAAAGAAAAGTGCAAAAAAAAAATGCAAGAAGCAAGAAAGCCAGAAAGAAAAAAATGCAAGAAAGAAATGAAAGGAAAAATGCAAGAATGAAAAAATACAAGAAAAATAAGGAGAAAAAAAATGTTTGGAATAACAGTATATCACTGGGGAGCTGGTTAAAAAGTATTGTTCCCGATAGATCTATAAAAATAATTATTTGGATGAAGAAATAAAAAATGCAAAATTTGTTATTTCTGTTGCGAATCTCGAGCTGTATTAAGGTAAATTCTAACTTTAGGAATTTAATTGATCAAGCTGTAAGTGACAAACTAATTTCAATTGTAAAAATTGTAAGGTATTTCACATTTGCAGATTAAATCAGTATTTTAATTATTGCACAAAGGAGATGGCTAGAGTCTATTGAATAAGAAAAGAATTTTGGGGGTTATTAGTAGCAATTTCAAATTTTAAAATAAGAGCCAAAGTGATGGGAAGTATAAACCGTATTTCTACTACACGAAAAAGGAAGCCTCATGTTTATATTGGTTATGTTAATCTTTTGAATGAATATCATGCATAAGGTTCAAAGCTTTCCCTAAGAAAGTACATTGAAGTATTAAGGCAGTATAACTTAGAGCTGCAATAATGACAGTATCAAGTCTGAACTAGAGTTTTTTGTGCAAGATAATGATAGTGATCTAGAAGTCACAATATTCAAATAAAAAAAGTGTCTAAAATTTGAGAAAAAAAACTTCAGCAAGAAATACCTTCATATTTGGAATAGTTTGCCTGCCTCAGCATATGATTAATAAATAAGTTCACTTGCAACTTTTAAATATATGTTGGATAGGAAAATAAATAATTTTAGTGTTTAATAATTTAAATGCATAGTTTTTTTTTCAGTGGACCCTTACTTTGAAAAGTGGGTACATCGTCAAATTAATAAAAATTGCTTGCATGAACTTATTGGATAATTAAGTCTAGTTGGATATTATATAAAGTAGTTTAGTATCTTTTTAACTTAAATTGCATGCACTATGGAGTGGATTGTAGTGTTTGCGAGAAATATTTATAAAAAAAACGAACATTTATTGATAGTAAGAAATGTTTACATGTCTACTGTAGATAAGGTATTAATAAGAAAGTAATTCAGGTTATGGCCGGAATTTTGTAAAATTGCTGCCGAAACAAATTAAATCCGGAATTCTGGTCGTACCCCAAATTCCGGAACACCTCTAATATAGATACAGAAGTTCCGAAATTAATTCATTGAAAAACAAAATATCTATTTATAAAATATATATTTTAAACATATTATAATGCAATATATAATAGTAGATTACTTATATATATATATATATATATATATATAATATATATATATATAGTATATATATATATATATTATATAATATATATATTATATATTATAAATAATTAAATTGAGGGTTGTAGTAATAAGGTACTTAGAGAGTGAAAATGTGAAAACTTTTTCACCTTAGGTTGCACATGCAATCTCACCTGGCATCTTAATGAAATAGTCGATACTTTACATGAAAAATGGGCGTGAAACTGTGTGTTTACATCGCATGTCAGAGTCTCTGCATCTTCAGAAGAAGAACTAACAAATATTTCGTAAGGTAACTCTTCCCTTGCGTATGAACTCCTTCAATAATTAAAAAGTAAAATTAAGAGATACTGAAAATTATTATATTATTATCATTATAATATATATATTATATTATATATATATATATATATATTATTATATATATTATTATATATTGTACTTGTATATACATCATAAATATTCAAAATATATATTGTAAATATAAAATATTTAAAAAAAACTATATTAAAATATAAGTAAAAATATAATATTTCAAAATAATATTATATTAAAAATAAAAATGATAAATATAAAACACATATATTAATAAAAATAATGTTGAACAAACTGATATGTATAATAAAAAATATATATAAAATATATTATAAAATTTGTAATATATATAATATATAATTATATATATATATATTATATTATATTATACTATATATATAATATATATATATATATATAATATTTATTATTATTATATATATATATATATATATTATATACATATATTATACATATATATATATTATATATAATATATATATATATATATAACAATATATACATATATATATATTATATATATATATATATATATATATATAGTATATATAATATATATATATATTATAATTATATATATATATATTATATATTATATATATATATATATATATATAATATATATTATACATATATAATATATAATACAATAATATAGTATATATAATATATATATATACACTTATATATAAATATATACATATATAGTATATAATAAGTATTATATATATATATATATATATATATATATATATATATACTATATATATATATTATTATATATATATATATTATAGTATATATAATGAATCGACCGTCTTCGAGTGTTGAAAAAGCGGGTGTGAAACCAGAGGGGATGACGGAAAAGAGAAAGGAAGAAGAGAGATGTTATTAAGAAGAGGGAAAAGTCTGAAGTTTGATTTATTGGGAAAAGAACGAAGGCTTGGAGAGTCTTGTTGCTTAAGAAGGATCTGACCAATCTTTTTCAGGAGAGTGAATGTTTTTTTTGATAGAAGGTAACTAATCTACACGGTACAAAAACGTATGCTTAAATTATGCTTATAAATTGGAGAAATTTTTGAGTGGCTCCTTCTAACGGGGCATTCATTTCTCAATTTTTCTCAATATTTTTCAATTGATTATTGTTTTTGTTTTAATTTTTAAAGAAAAGTTTTAATGTTTATGTTAAAAAAAAATATTTTGTACCCACAATTAATGACCTTTAAAATTTAAGTATTAACGTGACATTTAAGAAAATTTTTTATTTTAATTTTACGTTATGTGAATAATCATTTTGGAAAAAATTTTGGAATAGCTTAGAATAACAATTAATTTGAAACAAAAAATGACCAGCCAATGGAAAATTAAGAAATCGTCAGAAAGCGGACATTGGCATAATATTTAATTCTAACCAATCGGATATAAGATTAACATATTTAAATATATTTATTTTTTGTGTTCTAAATAACGCTATGTTACATTGTGTTCTGCTTTAATTCATAAATAAAAAATCTATTTATGAAATTAATTTCTTTAAATTTTTATTTATTGTAATGAAAAAAAATTTTCTATACCAAACAAATTGAAAGGAACACAGGCTTAAATATTTCGGTAAGTCATCAAGTGTCAATCCTTTGATTTTGTTCAGGATTGGCCATAGCCACCAAGCCACAAATAGCTTAAAGTGTGGACAGAGGTCTGGTGAAAATTGGTTGAATTTTTTTTTTCGTAAAATTTTTTTGATCACAACGTGGTGGTTGGAACAATTATTTCTAAATAATTCAATTTTTCTTTTAATTAAAAAAGGTTAAAAATAATTTTTTTTAAGATTCAAAAGTTTGAAAATACTTATATTTGAGAGTATAGATACATTAAGACATTAGATATAGAGACAGTTAAAAAGCCACATGGGCCTATTCCTCCCAAACATTTGCTCATGTGCCCAAATTCCACAAAGCAAACCCTAGGGCTTCGTTCAATTTGTTGTTAACTTACAAAAATTCCACCAATTTGGCTGGCTTTAGTTTCAAAAAACTAATGATATTCAAAAAGATGACGCCAACATCCACATGCATTAATAACTAAGTTATGGGTACACAGCCATCTAGACCATTAATAAAACTACTATGAACTTAAAACCCAGACCATATTTGCTTCGCGTCAATTATATTATATGATACCCAACCCATCCAAAAACGAATCTAACCCTTTCTTGTAGTTGGAGTAAATGAGAAGGGGAAAAAAATGTCACACTTCAACACCTCCTCTGGCAGACTATTCCAAAAATTTAACAACCCTATTACCTAAGGAATGGCTTTCTTATAATAAGATGGCATGCTTTCTACGGAAAAAAACATTCTAACTCATTCAGCCACTCCTCATAGCTCTTAACCCTCAAACCCAGAAAAGAAAATCATCCTTTTTGCTCTACGTTGCACTCTCTCTAGCATATCTAAGTCTTTTCTTTTTTTAAATAAGGGCCCAAACTAACCTGTGCACAATACTCTATTACTGGCCTAACATACTATTATACAGTTTGCTTATTAATTCCTTGCTCTTGTAAACAACATTGAGATTTATTATTGCCCAGCATCTTATTAGCTTTTTATTTTTCTAGCTTCCATTCCAAACACTGATTAGCTACTTTCAAAATTACTGCTTATAATCACACCTAAAATCCTTTTTTTTTTCTTTGGTCCACAGACTCAGCCAATCCCAAATTTTTTCCCCCCCATTATTTTGTAGGTATATTCTTAGGATCTGTCAAGGTATTGCTTCTCATCAACCTATATACTATGGCCATCCTAGTTCAGGTTATGATTAAGATTTTGTTAATTCTACATAGAATTTTTTTCTGTGTATATTTTACCAAAACCTTATCATAACCTGAAATAGAAGGCCTGAAATGTGAAACCTAACTTGGATGGATCAAAAATGAAAAAGGACTATTTGAATTTTAACAATTATATATATATATATATATATATTATTATATATATAGTTATATATATATTATATATATAATGATATATATATATATTATAATATATATAATATATATATATATTATATATTATATATATTTATATATAATATAGTATTTATATATATATATATATATATATATATATTATAATAGGGCGATTTAAAGAAATCTATAAACCAGGAATAAAATTTTCCTCTACTACTATTTATGAGTTAGGAGGGTATTATCTTCATTTTTTTTAATTGAAAAAAAAAAAATGAAAAATGGACTATTTTCAAAAACAAGAAAATATTAAAACTTATATTTGAAAGTAAAGAGACAGTAAGAAGCCACATGGAGGTCAATGGGAGGACTGTTCCCCAGTCAACTAGAGTAAATAGAACCAAACACCCAATAGCTAATGCAATGAGAGGGAGAAAGAGTTCAATTTTTTTTTTTTTTTTTTTTTTCTTAGTTCATTACCATATATCTGACATTTCACTATTACCATTATAAAACCCAAATTATTTGTTAATTGTTCAATAGAACAAATTGGGACTGATGTGTTGTGAATCCTATGATAACCCACTTTGAAGTCATGCAAACAAGCCATAGAAATTACCTATGTTTAGATTCACATCAGATTCTCTTTAAATGATATTTGTTCTTTCTGTTTACCAATGATGTAACTTACAGTAAGCTAATCACTCTGAGCTTCCAAAGGATATACTTTAAAAAAAAAAAAAATGTTAAACTTTTTTTTTTTTTGAAACTAGTTCGTCAAAGGTTAATCATATCAGATACTGATTATTTTTCTTTTTTAGGTGATCTTAATTTATCAAGATACTCTTTGTACCCAATTTGTGCCGTCCGAAAACTATTATAAAAAAATTTTTGACTTGGCTATATATATATATATATTATAATATCATATAATATATTAATTATATTATATATATATATTATATATATAATATAGATATATATATATATATAATATATATAAATAATATATAATTATATATATTATAACATAAATATTTTTAAAAAAAAGATTTAAATTTAGGTTTATGATAAGTATTGTTAATTCACACAGTAATTGTCTCCTTAACCAAAAATATCATAAACCTTTACTGATTTTTTGGAATATATTGGTAAAAAGGAAATATATGAAAACTACTAACAATGTGCTTATAAAATATACATGGCATAATTATATATAATATATTATATATATATATATATATATATATATAATATATATTATATATATATATATATATATATATATATATATATAAGCTATATATATATATATATATATATATATATATATATATATATAATATATCTTAATATATATTATAATAAATATAATATATTTATATATTATATATTATATATAGTGCCGTTACACAAAAAAAAAACAAGCTCATTTGTTACATAAAAACAACCCATTGCTGTATCCCGGTAAATATGAGGTCTAGAGCGAAAAAAAATTTGGTTTGCCACCTATTAATCGGTTTTATCTAGGTATTGAGTGAACCTGAAAAAAAGTTTATAATGGTTCTTCGAAGGTCGATTTTTGGAATTTTTGGAAATTTTTTTTTCATTTTTGCAAACAATAAAAAAAAATTTTCACCAAATTTTCAGCGTTTTTGAGCAGCCATTTTGAGAATTTTCCAGCCATTCACAACAGTAAAATCTAAACTTTCCTTGATCTCCACATTCCACACCAAATTTCATGAAATTTTATTGTAGCCCCCCCCCCCCCCCCCACCCCCCCCGCGTACCATTGAGTTGAGCTCTAAAAAACACTTTGCACAAAAAAAAAAAAAAAAAAATCCAAATTAATTTGTTTTTGAACAAATGCGAGCTCCACCATCTCCTAATAAACAGCCTGGCATGAGTTTTGTTTTTTTTCCCCCCCTGTCAGTGTGGGGTCCGAAAAAAACCTAAAAAATGTAAAAAAAAAAACCCACTTGGTACAAAAAAAAAAACAATGTGTTTTTACAAAAAAGTTTACAAATTTTTTTTTTTTAATAAAAGTTTTGTCTGTAGTAGTTTAACAGGTGCAGTGAACTGCAAAATAAAAAAAAATTAAAAAAAAAAAAAATTTAAATATTTATAAATAACCTAGATTTTTTGATGGATTTTCTTCAAAACTTTTTTAAAATTTTTAATTTTTGATTTTAAAGGAAAATGAAAGACAAAAAAAAAAAGGAAAAAAATTAATTGTTAAAAATTGAAATCACCTACTACTCTTTGATATTACAGGTTTTAAGCTATGTATTCATATAAAATGCATATTGATAGCACATTTCATTAAAAAGTTATTAACATTTATTGAAAACCCGTCGGGCAATTCATGATTTACCATTCCATTCCCCCCATCCCTTCACCTTGACTGGGGTTGCCAATTGACTCAGTAACCCCAGGAATCAACTCGGAGGCATCGGAAACCCATATAAACATACCCAACAACAACAAAAACTAAAAAGTAGCTAAAAATTGGTAAGGGTGCCAGATTTAAAAAAAATCAGCTAAATCTGGCAATACAATCTAATTTTAATTTCATTCTTTTTACTTAATACTAACACGTTAGGGAAGCCCATTTCAGCTAGTGTCAACCAAAATTGGATAAAATTTTTCTATATATTTTTTTAGGTTTTCTGAAATTGGCCCCAAAAATTTTTTTTATTCCTTTTTTTAGAAAATTTTTTTAAAAAGTTATTATTTTTAATTTTTTTTAATTTCTTTACATTAAATTGATTGCCAAATGCCCATATTTTATTATATCTGAACTAATTTTCTGTTAAGTGTATAGTTTTTTTAAGTTAGGTTAGTAAAAACAAAAAAAAGGCCAATTTTTTTTTCTTGAATTGCCCATTTTTATTAATCTTAATTTCAATATTAATATTTTTACATTTTTTTTTTTTTACTATTTTTAATAATATTTGTTCAATAAAATATGTTAAAAAAGATTTTAACTGGCATATGATGACATATTGTCACTCTAAGAAGGGTTTTTTTAGAAGTGGTTTTTTTTTTTTTTTGTTACATTGGTTTTTTTTTTTTTCTTGTAAACCATTTGGTTTTTTTTTTTCTTGACCTAGAGGATTAGAAATTTTATTAAAGCAAACAAATTAATTTTTTCCTGGGGTATAAGGCCTTGGCCTAGCCATTATATAGAAAATTATTATAAAGTCTAATTATATAAAATAGTTTTTAGTTTTATAGGCCAAAAAATGAAAAAATGTTTTTTATGTAACAGCACTATATATATATATATTATATATATATATCATATATATATTATAATATTAATAAAACTTATAGATATCTTATATATATTAATTTTGGTATTAGCCTTTTTGATATTATATATATAGGATATATAATTTATTTTCATATGTATACGTATTACTTACAGATATTTTTATTTTTTGAGATATAATTAGCTCCTGCTACCCTTTCTGTTCGTAATTGTAATTTATGAAATAGTTATAACGTTTCATTCTGTAGGATCATAATTAATATAAGACTCAAAGGGCGTGCTTGTTACTGCTGAAATATACCCCATCAATAAGCATTTGTATGGAAGGGGTTATATTCCGACTGTTGGCAATTGTTTGAATGGCGGTACCAAATTGATTTGAGTGTGTTGTATAAGTTAGATAATAATTTCGAAATAGGTGAGTTTTATGCTTCGTGTTTTTGTTAGTATTAGATCTGTTTGGATTGAAATATGTGCATGATTGTTGTAGTTTAGTGTGTTGGGTGGTTGATTGTTAGTGTTGTTGGTGTTGTTGTAGTTGATTGTTATAGGTGTCTGGGGTCTCTGTGTTGTTCTGTTGGGATGGGGTGAGTTGGAGTCGTGTGCGTGATATATGTTCACATGAGAACATTTGCTGTCGGAGATTAACTAAGGTGGCAGCTGTGGCCATTGACTTATTGTGTAATAGGGGTAAGGAATTCCATCTAGACCCCTTCTTCACACTAAGCAAGCCACTTGGATTTTATTTCAAGAATGAATGTGAAAGAGTGTGTATATGAGTTGAGAAAGGAGGGAGGTGTTAGAACGGAAAAGAGTAAATGTAGGAACACGCCTCCACCTTTCTGTAATAGCTTCTATATGATTAAATAGGTTGACGTAGGGATCTTTTTTGTCTTTATAATTTTTCTCTAAGGCTTTCGGTATGTACGGTGCCCAGGCGGCAAGTTGTTAGATGATGGATTTTTTCAGTGATGGGACGTGAGCGGTAGACAGCTTTATTTACCTTCTAGGGAAAGTAGTCTGGTTTAAGATTTGAAGGGAACATTTTTCACTCCTAAGCTTAGGGTAATAGAATGAGAAGTTTGAGCGAATCTGGGAAAAGGTGTCCTTATTTAACATTGAGGTAGATTTAGAAAAATTTTTTTCTGCGAGTTCATTCTTCAAAGTATTCAGTTTTACGTATGTATTTCTTGAAGATTTCAGTGGTTTTAGAAATTTCAGTTTTTTGTGATTAAAGATCAAAAACTAGAAATAATAATTTAAAAGGGTATGAGAATGATCTTGCGTAAGGTCAGCAGGGCACTGTTACAGACGCTGTCGTCCTTTAGTAACAGGTATTCGAAGCGTTCTTTCCGAGAGTGGATCTGTGTGCGTCAAAATCAGTAGCGTTAGGTAAGAGTTTAGTTTGTTCACAGCTAGTAATGTTTAGAACCAGCTTCTTTTCTAAAATTGGGCGGGTGATTCATACTGATACATGGTAATTGTTCTTTGAGGAGCTCTTGGAAGGTTATTGGGACCACAGAGGTAATAACTTACTAATTGAGGTGAGGTAATCTTATTCTGAATAACTATCAAATATAAAAGTAAGAATAACTCACTGATGTTTTGAATCTACTTTTTACGTTATCCGGAAGTAGAGTGCGGCAAAAGAACATTTGTGAGTTTGGTGAGGGATTATCGTGGGCCACAAACATTGACTGAAAGTGGACTGCATATCCCTTGCATTAAAGAGTATATAGTTGATCTCTGGGACTGATAGTAGATTTTACAAATATAGTTGCTAGTTGGGTGCATTTGTGAAAGGACACATCCCTTCATATACTTATTTTCTGGGTTGACAGAATATTCTGAGTTTATAAATAAGTAACTGTTTGATGGTATAAAGTGGAATTGAGACATAAGAAATATGTGGAAGGTCTAGAAGAATTAAATAGCAGGTTTCTTGCATTAATTATAGGATATTATCTTGTTCAGAATCAAGATATGATAAACATGACTAGATGGTGATCATCAAAAGAGAAATGAATAGATAATTATCTGCTACTCTCACTATTTCTTCCATATAAACCCTTCGCTGAAACTTAGGGTGCGTATGGGATTTCTGGGATTTTACCTAGGTTAGGTGCAGGTCAGGATTGGGGAGTAGGCTTTTAGGTGTAAATGAAAGGGTTAGTAAATTGGTTTTTCAAGAAAAATATTAGCGTTTTTTGGATATTGTGTGATGATACATCTGAGGATTTTCTATGATCTGTGGTTATAAAGATATTTTTACTATATTCTTTGTCTTCTTATTCAGGAGTTTATAAATAGACTGAGCGTTCTATGCTTGAAACACTTAGATACGTTAATGATGGTGTGATACAGGTAGTGGGGTCTCGTATTAAAATTTCCTCAACCTCTTAGTCACTAGATATTGTGAGTTGATCTTTGATTTAATGCACAGAAAAAAAACTAAAGGTTCCCACACCGCGTGGTAAAATTGAGGGGACCCGCGACACAAAGGCTAGTGGGGATGTAGCTAAAATCAGAGGAGGAGGTACACGCCATCAATAGGCGGGAAACTCGCTCTGTAAAATAGTTAAATGTTGTGATATTAATAAACTAAGCTCGCTCAATCTGTTCATCACTTTATGCTCATTAGAATAATGATATTAGACTCTCACAACTCAAAAATACCTCCAGTGTGGATCCGACATACACCTACAAATGGAAAATGGGATAAAGGTTTATGCATACTATCATAATTGATATCTTCATATTGCATGCTTATTGAAATAAAAAAGTTATGAGCTGATTTAGGTTTATACCATAAATGAGGAATGGCTAGGGACATTTTCTTTGCTCAGTTACTTACTCGAGTCATGGAATGGAACGCGAATAGATTTAATCTCGTTAAGATTAGTGGATGGAGAAACTCCTCCTTCAAGGATATGAAATAGTGAGAGGGGATATTCGGGCATTTATTATATGACCGAGGAGCGGAGGCGTAAGAGGAAAGAAGGTGGGGAGATACTTGGGAATCGGATTGTTTTGGGCGCCCATTGATATATTTAAATTAAGCCATACTCATATACAATCTGTAATTAGTGAAAACTGAACTTTAATTTATACTGACTCTGAAATCATAGATAGATCCACTTATTGGATCCAGATGGGATGAGGGTAGGAGTGTATCCTTATGTAATAATATCATTTGATAAAAAGAGTTGGGGTTAATTTAATTATGTGGCCCAGATTTAAGATGACTGTAGATAGTGGGAGCAGGTGAGATTGAAAGAAATTGGGAGAGGTGATTCAGCAGTGCTGATATCAGGATAAAGTGAATATTAAAGCGCTCTTAGATAGCATAATTTTGGACGGAGTGATTTTAATTAGATTTTTGGCTATGGGCATTCAATTTTTGGGAAATCATTCTCAGCAATTTCTTTGTGTTCTAAATTATAATACTGTGGTAAATGAGAGTACCGTTATTCTCTTAATGTAATATTTACTCTCAATTTAGTGTATTACTATGAAATATAGATTCAAAACTTATATTATTCTCACCAGATAGATCAATAGATTCATGGATGTGTCCAAGGATGAAAACCCTGTGGACAAGACACGATGTGCCTATGGATAATAGGTGTATGGTTGAAAGTATCATAACTGGAATGATTTTAAAGTTTGACTTGATATCATATAAGTTGCGAGAATAGATGAACATGACAAACTATTTGAACATTTAAAAAAATATGACCTAAAAATTAAGACAGAGGGGTGAGAGGATCGAAATGAAGAATGCAAGGGTAGAAATTTATTTGACACATAATTAGGTGACCATAATGATAAATCCAAAGTAATTCTGCAATGGTTTTAATTTTGCGACAAGTGAATGTGAGAGAGTATGAGTCTTTTGGGGTGGCTCGGCTTCCAAATTGTGTGCAATTTGACCTAATAAGGCTAGAAACATTTATAACTGACCTAGATATTTTGTTGGTATGTTTAACATCCGAGCAGATTAATTAAAAAATGATGACCTAAATCAATAGATCAAAAAAATGGCTTCGGGATTTTACCTACAAATTTACAATAGAAGACATATCTAAGCTTTAAGATTCTATATTCTGACTCTGAGGGGAAGCATTAGAGAGTTTGAAAAGGACCGTGGAAAACTGTGTTTATCAGTGGGAACTTTTAAGGCAAGTTTAATGAATATTTCAGTCAGTCTATGTATTTAAAAAATAAACCCATTAGCGGGGTGGGTTGAAGATTGAAAACTCTGATTTAGAGAGATTTGATATGTAGTGAGTTTCATTATGTAACTGACTACTGAAAATATTGAGTAATGTTCCTAAGGAGTTAGCTCTCAATAATGAGGTGGTAACGAATTTAATTTTCTATACTCGCAGAGGCATACTGGTATGGTTTTATAAGATGTGATTCCTGAAGATTTGGATTTGTATATATAATTCTCGTATATGATTAAGTTCGTCGGTTTTTCTCTTAAATATAGTATGGAGTATATTTAAGGGTATAAGTGAGGTATGCAATATACATGTAAAAATATTATAGTAGCGAATATATGGAACCAGATTTAGAAAAATTAATAGCGAAACATTTTAAAAAAAACCTACATATCAAAATATTATTTGAATATGGCGAGAAAAGAATTGAAGATGGCTGTGGCAGAACACAGTTTAGTCTAATTTCTCAGGCAAGTTAACTGAGCGCGAATCACAAGTAATAAGGACCCTGATAGACTAAGGAACTGCTCTCTCCTCTTTAGCTGTCTATATTAATTTATACCACAGGGGTCAGTCGCGCACGCGGCCACCTTGTTTGACTGTGCTCACAGATGTTTCGTACGCTCGGCGGGCGTGCAGTGATCAAGACTATGCTCCTAAGATTAGTGCAGCGTGGCGTGTGCAGGTAGATATTATATTCAGCGTTGCATACCGCTCTCCAGGATAAGGAGCTGATGCGTCCAAAGGCATGTGTGTGTGTCGGACTGTGCTTGCTGTGACTTGGTCGTGCGTGCTCGACCGCGCACGGCCGGTTCTCTTGGTTAGGTGGTCGGTTATATTCTTCGCATTGAGCATCCTGCTCGCCCTGCAGGATATGAACTCTCTTGCCGCGCACGCCAGATCGACGATCCACATGTAGTGTGCAATGATATGCTGAAGAGTGGACACCATCCGGATGTGAACGAAATAGTAGTCACTCTGGTATGCAGAATTTTGGGTAAGAGAGATTGGAACGTAAAAAGATATTATAAACGTAATTATACTAGACCTGCCATATTGATTGACCAAGAAAGGAAGCGTAGCTCGGAGGGACACTGATGGTGAGAATGAGGAAAGTCCATATAGAGTTAATAGGAAAATAGATTGGACTTGAGTATGAAGGAATCTTATATCATAAAGTAGGACTAGATATTCAATAAATTGGTAAAAGTAATATAAAGAATTTTGAAAAGAGTTGAAGGTAAGACCCTTCTGTTTGATAAGTTTCATCGTAGCGAGCATTGCCACGCGCAGCATGATTCTGACTTATTTTAAAGCGAGGTCAAGTCACGGAGAGAGACAGCTTTGATTATAAAGCGGCTGAGGATTATATCGTAATTCTAGTATTATCACGCCGTCATGCTTTTTGTTTTATTTGGATGCGCGGAGAAATGTTGACATTGATGAGAGATGTAATCGAGTGAAAGAGAGGGTCTATAAATCTCAGCGGCAGTATAGTTCGGTCTACGCTCCCTCAGCCTCCTATTAAACCATCTTTAGTATAATTTATACAACCCAAACTTTTCTGATTATTATCACGCGAATAATTTACGGATACTTCCTTGGACCGCACTGGTTAGGGCCGAAACCAGCCGGAGTTGTCTCATTCTGTGCAGGACTCAAACTCAGATAGATTCAGACTTCTTCTTGATAATTAACTTTCTATATTTCAACTATTCCCTAGAATTCATCCGGTACCTCATCTATGACCTTTTCAATTTAATATTATGACATAGGGGTGAGATAAGGTGAGAGCAAGAGTGATGTGGTTGAGTGCCTGCCTGACCTCATTTTTCTCATAATAATAAGTAGAGACGAGCTGAAGAGGGTTATATCTCCTATATAAGAGAAGGCATGTATTGGTAACCTCGGCTTACGACGACAGTCTGCCGAGGTTCTAGTTCATTAACGTCTCCAATCCACTCGTCATTAATATACTCTCTAGTAACGCTACTCACGATATAATGTTTTAGCCCGATACGGAAGCCTACACTTCTCTAACCTCTTATTTGGTTGTAAAAGGGTTCTGGTAATATAAGTTATTGCATCGTACAGAGAGGCTCCAGTAAGCCTCGGGAGAGCACGGTTTGACGTGAATGACAACAAGATGGCTAGGCTAAAGGCTTGTGATGATATGTACTACCGCACACGCACGGCTAGTGTGCCAGAGACCGGAGGACGCGCAATTGATGGAAGTAGATTAGTAATGCAGCTCTATAAGGAGTAGCCGTAGGAAGGATTACGACGCCATAGGAAGGCATATATATTAAACAACTCGCCAGTCAATGTGATTGCAAACGCTTCCTATAACACACCAAGTTTTGTGAGGAATTTATGGTATTACGTTACTAATTTTAGCTGACTGCGTTGATCCGAGGAGATCCAGCATTTGTAAATATTGTAATATATATATTAACGAAACACCTAGGTACAATACAGAGAGGTTACCTATAATAGTATCAGCAAAAGACCTTATCAGGTAGAGACTCCTATGTACTATGAGTCTGTGAGATTCAATGAAGATCAAACATGTAGTGAATACTGTCTCGCTCACATGTTCTGGTTACGCGCTCCTATGAAGTTATGCTAGAAGTATATGTTAGGGGCCTCATCAATCGACATTGGCCTTGGAAATTTGAGGAGATGCACGGCTACGGTTGAAGGCGAACAATCATTAGAAGATACAGTCTAATATGTACGTCACAAACCACCTTACAGAGAGTGGGCTAGAGTATACCACCACCACTCACTTACATAATATACTATAGGCGCATACCATATATGAACTTGTGACGTTGATATTATCCCGCTGTGTTGGTACAAGCTATATAGTACACATACCAATAGAGTAGTAGATTATCTTCTCTCTCTTTCCCTATTCAAGTTCCTCAGACCCCTCCCTCTTCAGTCGCTCGCGCGCCACTAATTATCGTCTCTCTCCTTATCTCACTTCATAGCGCGGTAATATAGTCACAGTAATAAGAAGAGAGATAGGTGAGAGACTCTGCGATGGAGTGACCAGGGACTGTTAACCTGCTCAACTAGGTTTCCTTTATAAGTTTTAGCAGTAATGATTACCTAAAAGTGGCCACTCATAGTTTAGGAATATTAGTAATTAGGATTATATGCATAGATAATAAGATTTTACAAATGATCATTTTGTAGATAAACTTTTGGAGTTGTAGGGCTATGAAATAAGTGGCTCAAAATGATTTTTATATAGGTAAAAAAGTGTGTATAGGTATATTATCCATCCATTAAGTTGATTACTACAAATATAAAGTTTATTTATACTACGATATGTATAAGTGTTTGAGTGTGAATGGCTTTTGAGTTCTGTTGGTGAACAAGAATAAAGATAAATTTAAGGTGTGATTTATTATAAGGCTATATTAATAAGAATTTTAGAATAAAGTATAATAGCTATAATTACAATGTTTGTGGTGATAGCTAGAGATGATAATAAGCATTAAATTTTAAGATATTACTTTGATGCATAATTAAATTCGCCAATGTTGTTTACAATGAGTAAAGTGAAGTATTATATTAAAGTTATTATAATGTATAGTATATATAGCTATGTTATGAGCCTCTAAAGTAATAATATTTAGTGATATGATAGTATTGTAGCTAGTCACATACGCTATTATAGTAGAGACACACCTATATTAATATATATATATGATCTGTAGATATATCTAAAAAATGCTATGAGTATCATTGGATCACTGATGTAGGGCAAGCGCATGAAGTTTCATAGATTTTAGGATGGGGGGGTCAAATTTTGGAGAGTTGATACAGGTAGAGCTATGAGGATATTAATAGGAGAGTGTTCTGAAGGAGTTAGGATATGTTTTCTGTATTGAAAAGTGAGCGAATTCTCATGATAGATGAGTACATCGTATAATTATATATAACTCAAGCTACTCAAAAAATTTTTATTACATATCTTACTGATAATATGGAGTAACTCATAATAAAATATTTTTCATAATATGATATATTATGTAATAATATGTATAACGGTGTACCAGGGTAGGTACATATTAATATAAATAAAAATTAAGGATACCAAAAGCATGTCCTAATTATATCATATTAGTCATATAAAGGATAAGCTAATATATGGCATTATATTATTCTTAAGTAATAGGGCTGTTAAATTTTGGATACTAAGTTTATGCCACAGTATTAGTTGTTATAGTGCTGAACTATCGATATGTCTTACCATTATTATAAGAAAGTATATGTGATATATATATATTATTATTAGTATAGTGTAATATGCAAAGGTAGCTGGGTTATGTGAGTATATCATATATATTATAAATTATTTATAATATATTTTATAGACTAAAGCTCACAAATATCTATCTAAAATATTTTATAGTTATATTATTATTATATGATATAGTTTATATTAAAGTTAGTCTGCATGCTTGACTACATAACTTAGTATTATAGTTTATATTAATGTACATGTGGTGAATGAGTTTATTGGGTATTACTATATAATTTTAGCTTATATCATTTAGTTTTTTGAAATATTATGACCAAATATTGGCTAAGCATGTGTATATATGTATGATTTGGTAGGTCATATATATATATCATTAGGTTTTGATTATCATAAGCCAAATTGGTGATAATTAATGTGTATAGTTATATAACAGTAATTTATGACAAGCCCTATATAAGGGTGCTTATTTGATTGGATTTGCTTATGAAGCATTGTTGTAGTTAAAGTATATTACGTAGAGGCTTGGTACTTATGTGCGCGCAGTCGTCCGACGAGCCCAGTGTGTGGATATTCGATTCCATTACTTATCGAAGTGCTCAGATTATTTTTATAATGCCTTTCTTAATGGGTAAAATTCTGTATGTAATTGATCTACATGTACTAAGATATAGTTCTGGGATAAGCTGAGAGAATAATAAGTATAAAGCACACATGTCCAAAGATTACTCTAAAAGACTCTCTAATATAGGTGGTTACAGAAAAGTTACGTGTAAGAAAATCTCTTTAAAGAAAATTATATTAGTAGACAATAGATTCATGGGACAAATTATGGTATAATTTTTCAGAAGCTTGCCACTAAAGAATTTCTTATAATAACAATTTTAACAGCTTTAACTTTGATATATCAACTATTAGAAAATTTTAACTCTCTCTATTTATAGAATCCTATATCTAGAAAAATTTCTAGGAAATATAATCTATATATTTAACTCAAGATTATATTTATTGACTATAATTATATAACCTTATCTAACTTGAAGAGTACATGCATCTATTATTATAATAGGTTCTTTTTAATATACACTCTTGTGGAAAAGGTTAGGGGAGTGCACGAAATCCATCAGAGGTGAAGAAAACTATTTTCGAGTTCAGATCAATGGCTGACGTTAACCGATACACGGCATTGAATGTATACTAGTCAAACGAATTAGGGTGTTTCAGACATAACAGTAGAATACGTGCAAGGATGAGCATAGCGGTCAAGTATCTGGCCAGTGAGATGGACAGAGAAACGACGAGACTGCGTAAATCCAGATTTTCGTGGAACTCATCATCTGACACTTGGTCTCTGCTCTTAAGC
>JABUQX010022566.1:40000-43025 GCA_015478945.1 Trachelipus rathkii | reverse complement strand
AGTAATGTGTATAAAATTGAAAAGATATTAGGCTCGAAAGGAAAGGGCCGAAATAAACAGTACTTGGTTAAATGGGTATAGGCTATCTACCAAGTTTAACTTCGTATATATAAAAGCAAGTGAAATTAAGAATCATTAAGCAGTATTCATTGAGACCATGGCGGGAACAGATCACTTCTATTTAACTCTGCCTTCATCGGCTTCGATGAATCTTCATCCTGATAATAAGCTCTCAGACTTCACGACAGAGTTACTGAACCCTATTGACATTGAAAGAGACGTTTATGAAGTCGGGCTGTGTGAAGTGATATTAAATACAGATGTGGAAAATGTCCCGCATAATCTTTTTTGGATGCATGTTTACAGAAGTGTAGATTGTGTTGAAACTATATTGGATGTGAAGAGCACAGGCGCTTTAAATCGTGTCACTATGGGAACAAGAGAATACTTTTATGAAAGAATTGTAATGAGGAAATCCTATTTCAAGTCAGTTCCTGCAATGTTCAGTTATTTAAATACGCTTTTAGCGAATAGTAATATGTGTAGAGATCTAATTTACAATACAGATATTCATCCCTCCGATGATGAAGTATTAATTACTTTGAGATCAACGGCAGGCATTAACCTTAGAGACATCGATGTGTTTTTCCTCAGGAGATCGTCATGGCAGCGGAAACACGTTCATGAACGTGAAGGTTGGTTAGATGTCCTCCATGATGTACCTACTATGCTGAAAAGGGTTATGAAAACAGTAGAAAACGAACATATAACCAGGGAAGAATTAATCGACGAGCAAGACAGGGTGTTACATTATACCTGTATCACCTCCGAGATGCTCAAACATCCTGGAATGGCATATGTTTACACTGACATAGTGGAACACCAGTATGTGGGCGATACTACAGCTCCTCTTTTAAGGGTAGTTTATTTTCCTCAAGAGAGTAAGGTAATAACATTCCCAAATGTGCACTATCTCTCACTGAACAGGTCATCGATCGGGTCTATAAGAGTACATATAAAGGACGTGGAAGGACGGCCATACCCATTTACAAGCGGCACATTGATGTGTAAAGTCCACATTAGAAAGAAACGACCTCAACAGCTATAAAATGATGGAACATTTTTTAATCAGAATTGAAAATCTCATCTATATGCTACTGGAATTCATTCAAGAAATAGATGACTCTGCAGGATATATAAGGGATATAATCAATTGCATTTTTTTTCATTCATTGGTATACTCTTGCAGTGTAAAGATAGTATAGGAAAGAAGCTCCAGCTACATAAGTAATAAGCATGGAGAGAGTATTCATTGGAACGAGATCACAGAGAGGATACGGTCTTGGAGGATTTTTCACTAAGCTGTTGCGAAGCGCCATCCCTGTGTTTAGAAGAGGGGGTGAATATCTAGGTAAAAAAGCTATAAGAACAGGCCTGCACACGATGCAAGATATAGCGACAGGAGCCAATCCGCGTGCTTCATTAAAAAGGCGAATTGCCGAGGTTTCCGACGAGATGCTCGATGACGTTAAACGCAAAATAAGACGTAGAATGACAGGTCAGGGCAGGTCTAAAGTTAAAGGACGCAGGAGTGCCGCAAGTAGGAAAAAGCCAAAGATGAAGAGAGCTCTGAAGAAGAAGCAAGTCCGCAAGAAAATCACAGTGCGGAAAAACCCTAAGGCTAGAAGGCCAGTCTACAAAACGTACTGATGTATTCACCATTTAACTACTAGATGGTGTCTTTAACTACAACCTTCGGCTAACATGTATATAAGGGGGTACATCTGAAGTCTTGTTCATTATTCAGCCTAACACCGCCCCGGCAAGATGCATTTCCTTCACCCTGCTAGTCCAGACTGCTGCAAGAGCGAATTGGATCTCTTCTCGATGATTCCTACTCAGATTAGCGTGAGCGACAGCAACTTCATCAGCATTAATCCCACACACTCGATCACCAGCACTGACGTTCCTTTAGAGTTCAATATCCCAGGCACATCAGATCAATATCTAGATCCAGCTAATGTATTTCTATATTTTAAAACGAAATTGACAAACCCTGATGGTACAGACCTTCCTACAGGTGACGACCACATAGTGTATACAGAGCCGAACTTCTATATTCTTGTTTTAATCAGATTGATGTTTACCTCAATGAAACTTCGCTCGGCACTTCAGCAGCTAGTCATCCTTATAGAAGCTACATAGAACATCTACTGAACTTTTCTGATGATGCTAAGCAGTCTCATCTTCAATCATGTGGTTTTTACAGCTTCAAAGATGAGGATGCACATGTAGCTAAAGCTGCTAAAGTCGTAAACAACACTTACGAATTCTACGGTCGTTTAAATGGTGATATATTCTCTCAGGAAAGACTTATTATACCATCTGTAGATGCAAAAATCCGCTTGTCCCGATCAAGTCCGAAATTCGCACTTAAAATAAAAAGTGATCCTAATGCCACAACTGCATGTCCAGAACCTATCTTCAAACTGCTAGAGGCTTTTCTCTATGTTAGAAAGGTGAAGTTATTTCCCCAAAGGCATTTGGAAATTGAGAAGTCGCTTTTAACAACCACAGCCAAGTACCCAATCAGAAGAGTGGAAACCAAGGTGTTTAACTTCACTCACGGTTTATCAAGCATCAGCATTCCAAATATTGTTAGCGGAAATCTACCTCAAAAAGTAATAGCTGGAATTGTAGAACACGAGGCATATTCAGGTCATTATAAAAAATCACCATATAAATTCGCCCCTTTCAACCTTAGGGGTGTCAGTTTACATGTGAATGGGCAGCCATACGGACGTGATTATGAAATGTCGTATAATGGGGTACAATCTCTATGTTCACGACCTTTCCACGATCTAATAGCCAACACTGTTTCATGCGGTGATAGCGGTACGGGTATGAATCTTGAAGAATACGCGACGAATAGTAACTTGTATGCGTTTGATCTCAGCCCGGATCTTTCAGCTTGTAATCGCAAGTCATTTAAACATTCTGAGAAAGGGAACATTAGGCCTCAATC
>JABUQX010022566.1:32500-35000 GCA_015478945.1 Trachelipus rathkii | reverse complement strand
TCGCGGTCCCATGAAGCTCTAGGGTGGATTTTCTGTCTGTGACGAGTTCTCACTAATTAATGGTACAGAGGGGGCGGTAAGGCTGGGCTTTCCTTTCGACTTTTGTCATATTCTTCTACTGCTTTTTTTCCGAAGTATGACGCGCACCTTACCCCCATCTTGGGCAAAAAAGGAAAGATAAAGAAAGATATATATATATATATATAATGATATATATATATATATATATTAATATTATATATATATATATATATTATATATATATATATATAATATAAACATGTATTTGAATTACAGTTTTTATAATATATACTACCTGAAATAATTAGAGAAGTACATGAAGAAAAGGAATGTATGAAATCAGTAGAGAAGAAATACAATGTTCCTTTTAAATCACTACAGCAATGGTCAGCCAGGTCACACAGAAAAGCTGGTGCTGGTGTTATTACTGTTCTGTTATTATAATCAAAATAATTAGGAATATTTAGATGAAGTCTGTACTCTCATCATTGGTAAATAAATAATGGATGAAACTTATGTTACAATAAGCAATTGCTGCTGGTTTCAGAGGAACAGATCTGTATCCTGCAAATGAAACAGTTGTACAGAAAATGAATACAATCTAATAATGTCAATCTAAAAAAAGCCAAGGATGGATTTTAAAAAAAATATAACTAATTAGTTGTACTTTGCGAAGGGGAAATTTTTCAAGGTTTGGTGGTAAATCTCAATACAAAGAGTTACTGTTAAATGTATGCAGATGTTTGGGGGCTACTAGAAGTGGTAATTAAATAATAAGGATATGCATAATTGCATGACTATTCACTATATGGTATCATTGATATAATTATTCATCCTACTCTCTCATTAATGAAATGGGGTTATATTAAATCCCATACTAAAACCTAGGAGATTAGCACCCCAAGTTAGTTCTAAGTAAATTTATGAAAATTGGCATTAGATTAAGTTATGTAATGTATAATTATATTAAAAAAAATCAAAAATTAATTAAATCAAAAATAATAAAATAAATCAAAATATGCATTGAAATTTAAAAAGTTTCAAAATTTACCCCAAGTAAGTTAATTTCACATATCTAGATAAACTATAGCTTTTAAGTTCCTGAATATATAAAACTATATAAAGAATAGAGTGCATAGATAGGCTATTTAGTTTTTGTTATAACTTTTTTATTATTTAATGATATTTTTTTTAACCACCAAAATTACCACACCTCACCATATATAGCCCAGTGGGGTAGTTTCTGATAGCCACCTTTTTGGGGTGAAAAGTGGTAGCCATATAATATGAAGAAAACTAGATTAAATTTTGTAATAGGTATATTCTAATAGCCCAACCTTTTAACTATGACATTTTTAAATAACATCAATTTCTATTAATTTTGCTTCATATGAGACACCTTTTTCTAAAATTATCAATTTTTACCCCAAAAAAACTTGTCTTGAACTTTTAAGAAAAATTGAAATTTTAAAAAAATATTCATATCCGAAACAAAATTGGGGTAAAATATGATAGGTGGGTGGTACAACTAATGTTCAATCAAATGTCTAGCTTTGATGCTTTCCTCCAAATTCCATTTCCCCCACCATATTATAGGGGGGACTTGGGGGGAAATTTTTTTATGATTTTTCTATCAAAATTTCCCCCATGGGGTATCATATATTACCCCAAAAGCTATCATAATGTCCCCCAAGTATTATCATATATTACCCCAAAGCCATTTTTTTTACCCAATGCATAAAGAAAGAAAAGGAAGAAAGCAAATATTGACATATTCCTACCTAGAAAATATGGAAAGAATATGTTCTTGGACTTGGCAATTGAAGAAAAATTTGTGGCTATACTAAAAAAGATGGAAGCGATGGGGTTTGGTCCAACTCTTGAAGAGTTTTGTGAAATTGTGTGCGATTACATCACTGGAAAATAATATTTTCCACCAAATTTATTAACAACCTTCCTGGATATGAGTGGGAGAAGGCATTTATGCAACGTCACAATTTGAAATTGAAAAGGAACTGTAATAAATGTTGTCAGAAAGAGAGTTACAAGTGGTCCATTAACTCCATTTGTGATATACGGCTTTTATAACCAGTTGGATGGGAAAATAAAAGAACTTGGCATTGCGGATAGACCAGAGTGCTTCTGGAATTTAGATGAAACTGGGTTTCCATTTGGGTGCAACAAAAAAAAACCGTTATTGGAAGTTGCAGACAGAAAACTCCAGGAGTTACTGCTGGAACCAACAGAGACATTACTGTTCTGGCCTGTTGTTGTACTAATGGAAATGTGCTGGATCCGTTGGTTGTGTATAAAGGTGTCAGATTATTGATCATGGATAGGAAGAGGGGAAGTTATATTACTGGGTACAATGTATTTAGTATCAAAGAAAGGATGGATTATAAAGGATGTTTCATGAGTATTTTGAAAATTTTGTAAAAGTCACATAAGGTACAAGGCCACTATTTTTGGTAATGGATGG
>JABUQX010022566.1:15000-25000 GCA_015478945.1 Trachelipus rathkii | reverse complement strand
AATGATATCTATCTTTATCTTAAAGGAGTATATTATTATTATGTCATGTTTAAATAATAGCGTTTTTTTATTTTGTCTTTTCGGCTGATTAATTGAGGTTTCTTCTTTCATTATTTTTATTCTTTATATTGTAGCAAGTTAAAGAATCTTCTTGTAAATTGTAATCATGTTAAAACATAAAAGCTAGTAGCTAAACTTTGTTAATACTTATGGAAAATGAAAATAGAATATTTTTGGAATAAACACAAACACAAAAAAGTTATTAATATTATATTTGAATTTATTATTCCATTAAGATACTATTTTAATTTATAAAATATATATACTTGGGCACAATCAAATATGAAATAAATGACTAAGTATTGGTTTTACAGGGAATGCAATCTTGAGTTGCCTAGCAGTACACAAATGTTCCATCTTATTACTGTGTATATGTTATATTAAATAAAGTATCGGTATCGGTATCGGCACCTAAAAAAATAGAGTATCTGTATCGGTCTCTTTTCTGGTATCTGTACATCTCTAATATATATATATATATATATATATATATATATATATATATATATATGTATATATAATATATATATATATATATATATATACTATAGTATATATATATATATATATATATATATATATATATTTATATATATATATAATATAGTATTATATATTATTATATTATATATATATATATATATATAGTATATATATAAATATCTATATATATTATATTATATTTTATATATATATATATATATATATATATATATATATATATATATATATATATATATATATATATATATATATATATATATATATATATATATATATATATATATATATATATATATAAATAATATATATATATATATACATAGTGTTATTACATAAAAAAACCCACTTCAGTTTTATCCCAAAACTATTAAATTATTTTACATATCAGACTTTTATAATAATTTCTAATAGTGGGTAAGCCTAGGCTATAGATCCCAGGAAAAATTATTTTTTTTAATACTTTTATAATTATTTAGAAAAAAAAACAAAAAAACACCATGGCAAACAAAAAAAAAAAAAAAAAAAAACCACTTCGAAAACACTTCCTAGAGCGACAATATGTCATCATATGTCAGTAAATCATTTTTAAACAGAATGAAAAATATTATTAAAAATAAAGTTGAAAAAAATAAAATTAAAGGTATGTTTATGTTTTTCCAAGCTGGCTCCGCAATCGGCTCCGGCCCATATGCTTCGCCATTTAATTTAATATTGCCACTATTTTTTTCAATCTCTTCTATACGCTCACCAAATTTCAGCCTTCTAAGTCCATTTTTAGTTTTTGGGGGCCAGCACCCCCCTTTCCCACATGGATTTAGCGGCATGAAACATTGGATACAACGATGTTGACCCATATAAAGAAGGCATGCCAAGTTTGAAAATGATACGATGTCTCTAACACCTCCGTTGCAAGGGTATGGCTTTTGGATTCATTCGATGTCGAATGAAACCATATAAATGACCCCGCGCTGGGGCCATGGGAACTATGACGATCGGGAAAGTAACCACAGGAATTTCATTTTGGTAGGAGTGATTCGATTCCATCATAAACCATGGGAATCGATTCAGCAGTATCGATTATATACTAATCGATACCTATATCGGGTATATTCCGTGACATACGATATACCATGCTAGAAGCATTAGAAAAGGGGGGTGGGGTTCTAAACCATGGTAGGAGTTCTAAATCATGTTATAAACCACGGCATTCGATTCCTTATACCTTAAAACATAGGGATCGAACCCACACTCAGGCCACCTATCTCAATATAGGCCTAAATGCAATGCTAGAAGCGCTAGAAATTATACACGCGTGAGCAGATATATCTTACTGATCTTTATATATATATATATATATATATATATATATATATATATATATATATATATATATAATATATATATATATATATATATATATATATATATATATATAATATATATATAATATATATAATAATATATATATATATATATATAAGTAGTGATGGAACATCCGGACCGACCACAGCTTTTTCTCAAAAAGTATAAGAGATATTTGCTTCAAACTTGGAATATAAGCTATGTATGGGATAAGCTCGAATCCGTGTAAATTTCAAGTCTGTAGGATGTATATAGAGGGGGGTCACCCCCGAGAGCGTAGCCGCTACGCCCTCGTTTATACCCTTTTGGCTTTCCAAACCCGAGATTGAGTTAAGCCTAACGAGAGTTAGGTTCGAGCGTGATGACGTAATCTCGTCGCAGACGAGATTACGTCAGTGCGCGAGCGCGCGCACACACCTTGACATATTATTATTAGTATTTTTATTATTATTTATTATTATTATTACTTCGAAGAAATTGAGATCACGGAGTGATCTCAATTTCGAGGTGTCTTGTGCTCCGACTCCGACTCCGACTCCGACTCCGACTCCGACTCCGACTCCGACTCCGGCTCCGGCTCCGACTCCGACTCCGGCTCCGGTTCAGGGTTCGGTTTGATTCAGACATCGGTTAGTGTTGATCTGTCTGTATTATTATTATTATTATTATTATTATTATTATTATTATTATTATTATTATTATTATTATTATTATTATTATTATTATTATTATTATTATTATTATTATTATTATTATTATTTATTATTATTATTATTATTATTTTTGTTATTATTTCCGCCGCGGTTTCTTCTTCGCATCCGGTTCCGAGTTCGAATATATATCTACATGGGTTAGGGTTATCGTATCAGGTTAAAATTTGGAGGGGTGTTAGATGGTGACGTAACCTCGTCGTAGACGAGGTTACGTCCCCGTGGGTCCCCGAAGGGGGACCCCACCCCCCTTAAAAAATCGAAGTGTTCGTAATTGGCTGAAATTTGGTGAGAGGATTCAGAGTTGAATTTCTAGAAATACTTGATATGTGAATCTGAGGAGTTGGCTCCGGCACCGGTGCTGGAGCCACTGCGGTGCCGAGTTAATAAACAGTCGTATAACAACAATGTTGGTGTGTTTATATAGGTTATCGAGACCGTAGAACTCGAATATGATGGTTATAAGTCCGTATAGGGTGTCTAGAGCCCCCCTCTGTAGGGACCCCAAATGAAAAAAGAAGCACAGAGTGCAAAACAGGATCGAAGGAGGAAGAAAGAAGGATGAAAGATGAATAAAGAAAGGAAAGAATGAAAAAAAGGAGTTGACTCAGAAGGAGTAGGAGTTGAACAGCCGCCCGGTGCTGGGCTCCGGTGGCGTGCCGAGTTTATTAATATTTGTTGTAATGATACAATACTGGTGTCCTTATATATGTTATTGGTTCTGTAGATTTTTTTTTTTTTCCCCCAAAAAAAAAAAAAAAATAATGGTTTTTCAGGACCATCAAGAAAAAATAAATAAATAATAAATAAATAATAAAAATTTCTTATTCTTTTATGTTTATAACTTCCAAATTTTAGTTTTTACATACCTAAAGCAGTAAAATCAGTAAAATCAAACTACCATCCAGCCACACACCTCCCCTCCTATCCGTCCTTGATCTATTGATTATTGATTCAAGTCACATTTTGGTATCATTTTTGATAAACATAACATAAAATCAAGTTCTTTATACAAAGATCAAACAAAAATATGCTGACGTAACAAAGTTTTCACATTAATAAAGCTTACTTTAGTATCATCTGAACTATAAAATATAACCACAACGACAAACTTAGCAACATCTTAACAGGAATAAAAGGTAACGTTAACAAAGTTCCACAACTTAACACCAGTAAAGTACTAACATACATCCAAAACGTTACTTATTCACACTTTGTCAAGCACATGTTTCTAACATAACAATGTTAATTTTACATCAACAACTGGTAATATTTTACAAAAATTTACCATAACCTTGTGTAATTAGCATACAGACCCAGCGAAGCTATGCTAACGTAAACAAAGTTTTCAAATACATTAATAAAGTCAACATAACATTACCAGAACTAAGAATATAACATACAACGACAACCTGATACATCTTAAGTAAGAATAAACTGCTAACATTAACAAAGTTTCACACTTAACACCAGTAAAGTAACTAACAAGACTCACAAAAACATAATCCATTCATACTTTATCAAACATATCTCCAACATAGTAATATTTTACAAAAAATTTAACATAACCGTACCTAACCAGCATAATACCTAATGGGTAAAGACAAACAAAGTAAAGTTTTTACTCTTTGTAAAGCTAAACTATGAACATTACATACTTAACACACACACACACTACACACACATAACACACACAACACAACGCAGACGAATAAACAGGCCATCATCATCAAAAGTGTCAATAAATCGAACATACGAGGGAAGTAACAAGTTTTCGTATTTTAAAAACATATAATTTTCATTGAAAGCGTATATAAATAAATACATAAAAACATATAAATACATAAATTAAGTTTTATTTTAAATATATTAATTCATCTGATCAGCGAACATAGGGATTCAAGTTGGGTAAGCTCTATATATCTTTCTCTCTAAAGATCAACATCCTTTTGAAAGGATGTAAGTATAAAGGCCTTCAGCAACACTAAACCATTTTTTGGCGTATGACGATTCAACAGCACTCATTTTCTCATACAAGAGAGAAGTAAACTTGTCCAAACTGATAGTTATTAACGCCTCCCTGTATACTGCATTATACGGGAACCATATGTTTCGGTGTAAATATCATTGATTACACCATGTGCTATATGTATTAAGTCCTCAAGTACTGTCAACATCGTTAAGGTGCGATGTTAATTTCCGTTTTTTTATTTTAAGCAAAATGCTGTAATATTTTCAGATGTTCGAACTGTGAAACCTATACACGTACGCATGAAGGTCACACAATCGATGGGTTTCCAATAGTTGCGTACATCAATGGTTTTAATACCGTCACATGATGAGAACTCAACGTCTATTCTATTATCACCTCTCACACGGTCAACCTCTGATAGATATTTCACGACTCCGTCGATCCATCGGATAGCACACACTTATCCTCTAGCCATGCAGCTGCGATATTGATAATCTTGATGAACTCCATCAGCACAACCGAATAAAGGTCTATTATTTGAACCTCTGGCGGAATACAAGCAATGTATCGGTAACCATCCGGTTGACGATTAAATATAAATGACACATCGTTAGGAATAACGAAAGTCTGCGTGAAGATATCAACAACAGACGTGGAGATGCGGGGAGATGTCATCGTACCAGTACAAGCGAAAACAATATCCTACTGACGGAATCGTCAAGCGTAAACAACCCTTATAGGTAATGAGATTCTTTCTTTCAACCAATCAGAAGAAAGTAACCAAGAATACAACGCACGAACGAACCACATATCGTTCAACAAACTATATTATTCCGTTAGACAACAACAAAACAACAACAACAACAACAACAACAACAACAACAACAACAACAACAACAACAACAATAACATAGTACAAAATAAGTTCTTTATATACCACCCAAAGAAATATATGCTAACGTAACATGTTTTTTTCACATTAATAAGCTAACATAGCATTACCAGAATAAGAATATAATGTACAATAACAAATCTAAAACACACCTTACGCTAGAATAAACAACTAACATTAACAAAGTTTCCATACTTAACAAAGCAGTAAAGTACCTAGCACAGCATACAAAAACGTAACCTATTCACACTTTTTCAAATCATATCTCTAACATATCAATGTTAATTTTATATTAACAACTGATTTACGTAGCATTTAGAGTATCATTTCGAATAAACATAGCACAAAATGAGTTCTTTTATACTAACCATCGAATATATGCTAACATAACAAGGTTTTCATATTAAAAAAGCTAACAAGCATCATATGAACTAAGAAAATAAATGTACAACGACGATTCTATCACATAAACACGAATAAAGGGTTAACATTAACAAACTCCACACTTTAACCCTGTAAAGTAACTAAAATTGCATACAAAACGTAACCTATTCACACTTTTCAAAGCATATCTCTAACATATTAACGTTAATTTTAACAAAAATTTATCATATTTAACAAGGATTTATCATAATCTTGTCCATTTATCATACAACCAACGAATAATTGTAAACATAACAAAGTTTTATCCAAACATAAACACAGAAATAAGTTCTTTATATACTAACATCGAATATATGCCTTAACCAACCAAAGTTTTAGCGCCAAAAAGCCAAACATACCATACGCAACTAAGAATATAATGTACAAAAAGGCAAACTTAACATACCTCGCGTATGAATAACCACTAACATCCTGAAAATTCCTACTTATCAAAAGGTAAAGTAGCTAATAGGTCATACAAAACTCGATATGTTTCCCACTTTTCTCGCCTATCAGCAACAGGTAAAGCCGGCGCCCTCATCTATACAAAATCCCTTAACAAATGTACCAATCTATCAAGATAACCAACATCTGAACTATGAATTAACACCGATCTTCAATCAAAGTGTCACTCGTTTTGACTATAACATCAATTGACTATGAATAAACATAGACATTAGCAAAATTCTAGGGCAAACCTAACAATACTCAACAAAAACATAACCTAGGCTCACGTTTCTGACAACATCATTCGTCAGTTACAAAGTAATTCTTACAAAAACTATCCCTTTCTCTAAACAAATCAGTTTTTTTCACATGTTCCATAGTAATATTTAACATAACGTACCTACCTTACGAATAAACAGTTTTTTCATTAATGCAAGAGTATCTAAAAGCAACACATAACCTTCCGAGAGAAAACCCAGGGGGGATGCGCCCCTTGTAAACACCTAACGCTTTTCAGGAGTACCTGAAATATTTCACAGCTCTTTGGGGCTGTGCTCCTTATGTACCGCTTTAGCACCCCTTCAGGGTAACCCACGAGATGGGTCTTCGTGCATCTTTCTGGGGTGATCTCCAAGAGTGCTTACAGTGCTTACAGTGCTATCAAATCGTCTCTGTATGATGCGCTGTTGTCAATCTCAGTTTTGAATTGAATTTTTCTGAAGGGTGGGCGGGGTCCTAAAATAGGGTAAGGAATAAAAATATTTCAGGTTTACCTCCTGAAAGCTTAGGTGTTACAAGGGGCGCACCCCCATGGGTTTTCCTCTGGAAACGGTTATGTGTTGCCTTAGATACTCTTGAGTTAATGAAACTGTTTATTCGTAAGTTAGGTACGTTTATTGTTAAATATTACTATGACAATGTGAAAAATAACACTGATTTTTAGAGAAATGATGAGTTTTTTGTAAGATATTACTGTGTTAACTGACGATGATGTGTCAGAAACGTGAGCCTAGGTTAAGTTTTTGTTGGGTAATAGGTTTGCCCTAGAATTTTGCTAATGTCTATGTTTATTCATAGGTCAATTGATGTTATAGTCAAAACGAGTGACACTTTGATGAAGATGGTGTTAATTGCATAGTTTTTCGCAGATGTTGGTATCTTTTGATAGCATTTGGTCACTTTGTAAGGATTTTGTGATGAGGCCGGCTTTACTGTTGCTGATCTGCGAGAAAAGTTAGCGAAATTATCGAGTTATTGTATGACCTATTTAGCTACTTTTACCTTTGATAAGTAAGGGAATTTTCAGGATGTTAGTCCGATTATTCATACGCGAGGTATGTTAAGGTTTGCCTTTGGTAGCATTATGATTTCTTAAGTTGCGGTTATGATATTGTTTTTAGCTTTATTGACGCTAAAAGCTTTGTTGGTTAAGCAAATATTCGATGGTTAGTATATATAAAGAACTTAATTTTTGGTGTTATGTTTGGATAAAACTTTTTATGTTTACAATTATTCGTTGGTTTGTATATGATAATTGGACAAGATTATGATAAATCCTGTTAAATTATTACTATGTCAATGTAAAATTAACGTTAATATGTTTAGAGATATGCTTGGAAAAAGTGTGAATAGGTTACGTTTTGTATGCAATGTTAGTTACTTTACAGGTGTTAAGTGTGGAGTTTTGTTAATGTTAACCCTTTATTCGTGCTTAAGTTGTGATAGAATCGTCGTTGTACATTATTTTTTAGTTCATATGATGCCTATGTTAGCTTTATTAATATGAAAACCTTGTTTTCGTAAGCATATATTCGATGGTTAGTATATTTAAAGAACTCATTTTGTGCTATGTTTATCCGAAATGATACTCTAAATGCTACGTAAATCAGTTGTTAATGTAAAATTAACATTGATATGTTAGAGATATGATTGAAAAAGTGTGAATAGGTTACGTTTTTGTATGCCTTGCGGGGCTAGGTACTTTACTGCTGTTAAGTATGGAACTTTGTTTAATGTTAATTTGTTTATTCTAGCGTAAGGTGTGTTAGATTTTGTTAATTGTACATTATATTCTTAAGTTCGGTCATGCTATGTAGCTTTATTAATGTGAAAACCAATGTTACGTTAGCATATATTCGTTGGTTGGTATATAAAGAACTTATTTTTGTACTATGTTATTGTTGTTGTTGTTGTTGTTGTTGTTGTTGTTGTTGTTGTTGTTGTTGTTGTTGTCTAACGAGAATATATACCCTTTTGAACTGATATGGTTCGTTCGTGTGTTGTATTCTTGTTTACTTTCTTCTGATTGGTTGAAAGAAAGAATCTCATTACCTTAATAAGGGTTGTTTACGCTTAGATTTCCGTCAGTAGAATTTTTTCGCTGTACTGTCCGATGAACATCTCCCCGCATCTCCACGTCTGTTGTTGATATCTTCAAGGCAGACTTTCGTTATTCCTAACGATGTGTCGTTTATATTTAATCGTCAACCGGATGGATACCGATACATTGCTTGTATTCCTGCCAGAGGGTCAAATAATAGACCTTTATTCGTTTGTGCTGATGGATTCATCAAGATTATCGATATCGCAGCTGCATGGCTAGAGGATAAGTGTGTGTTATCCGATGGATCGACGAGTCGTGAAATATCTATCAGAGGTGACCGTGTGAGAGGTGATAATAGAATAGACGTTGCGTTCTCGTCATGTGACGGTATTAAAACCATTGATGTACGCAACTACTGGAAACCCATCGATTGTGTGACCTTCATGCGTACGTGTATAGGTTTCACAGTTCAAACATCTGAAAATATTACAGCATTGCTTAAAATAAAAAACGAATTAACATCGCACCTTAACGATGTTGACATACTTGAGGACTTAATACATATAGCACAATGTGTAATCATGGATATTTTAACGCCGAAACATATGGTTTCCCGTATAATTCAGTATACAGGAGTGCGTTAATAAATATCAGCTTGGATGAGTTTTACTTCTCTCTTGTAGGAGAAAATGAGTGCTGTTGAATCGTCATACGCCAAAAATTGGTTTAGTTGTTGCTGGAAGGCCTTTTTATACCTTACAAGTCCTTTCAAAAGGATTGGTTTGAATCTTTAGAGAGATTATAGAGCTTAACCCAACTTGAATCCTATGTTCGCTGATCAGATTGAATTAATATTATTTTTAAAAATAACTAATATTTTAAGTAATTATATGTTTTTTTATGTATTTATATAACGCTTTTTCAATGAAAATTATATGTTATAAAATACGAAAACTTGTTTTACTTCCCTCGTATGTTCGATTTATTGACTACATTGATGATGATGGCTGTTTATTCGTCTGGTTGTTGTGTGTGTGTGTGTGTGTGTGTGTGTGTGTGTGTGTGTGTGTGTAGCTTACTTACGTTATCGGGACAGTCATAGCGATACACACCTGCGTGACCGGGACAGCAGGTGATTTGTCGGGACATTTTCACTGTCCCGATAAATCAATTTGTCTTTTTTCTTGAATATCTTAATGTTTTGTATTATATTCCTTCGAAAAAAAGGTATGTCCTGATTTATGATATTAAGGCGGTTTTCACACTTTTTTTGTGTGAAAAATTTATTTTTACACTTTCCATTTTAT
>JABUQX010022566.1:0-5000 GCA_015478945.1 Trachelipus rathkii | reverse complement strand
AAACAATTCTTTTAATAAGGTGGGTATGTATAAATTGCATTATAATTTCTTATTAATTAAAAAGTTAAAATTAAAAAAATTTAGTAATAAATTGTTCAATTTATTAAATATTTTTTCTCTATTGCCAAAGTTAATGCCAGAAGTATGTTAGCAGGTTTTAAAACTACTTACAAGAATACTTAACAATATTATAAATGAGTTAGGGTACCTACATAGATATCAAAAAAAAAATAATTCATAGAAAAAGTAGGTAAATCCGGCTTTCTTTCCACAGGCTCTATTTTTTCTGTCTTTATCCCTTATAGTTATATAAAACTCCATATATAGTAGATGAGTATAATGGGAAGTGAAGCCTAGTAACTGTAACTAATAATAATAAATCAACACATGCCTTCAAGATCTTTCTTTGAAAATTGGTATTGAATTCTATTAGTTCCTGCATTTAGTGAAGGTGTATCTAATATTTTTATAATATCTTTTGCTTCAACATTACAAATATCAGAAATTAGGGGATAAGAGTAGAATTCACTAATTCCACTGGGATGTAAAAAGTTAATTTTAAAATCATCAAATTCGATATCATAGCTTTCAACAATCCCTATCCATTTTTTTTTTATTATTTTGACAAATCACATATTGTCCACAATTTGGTTTTTCAAAAATGTTTATGCTCTCATTTTGGAAACTCTTTAGGATTTCCTTTTCTTCAAAAACTTTTATTTTTCCATTGTCCAAAGGTAAAATCTTGTGAATCTTCTGTGTTCCTACTATAGGAACTGCATTTTGGAATCTAGAAGCTAAAAACTTTTCATTCTTCTCAATTTCGGTCTTACTTGTGTAAAAAAATTTCACTTCTTGAAAATTTCCTTTAAAAAATTCAAGCATCTTTAGAGGGGTTATTATTTGCTCATGAAATGGACGTTGAAGGATAGCTTTTGCAACTGTTCTTTTTACAACACCTCCAATACAATCACAAGGACTTTTACCATGTGAAGTGACAAAGAAATGTCATTCACAGTCAACATTAAAATCATTCTTATGAAAGTAAATATTCAAAAAGTTAAACCTGTTTTTGTACTGTCCAGCACAACCACACTAAAATAATTGATTCTTTCTAAATTTGGAAGTAAAGATTTTATGTGCGGAATTAGAGTGCATAAAAATGTATAAACCATAGTTGTGCTGTGCTTAGTATCAGGAGATAAGAAGCAAAAGCTTTTAGAAATACTTCTTGTTCATTTTTATAATACATCACAAAAGGGTGAACAGTACATTGAGAATTTTCCCAGTGAAACCCTTGAATTTCATCTTGCATTGTAAATGAAAAGTTTTCAGCAAAATCTAAAAGTAAAATAACTTCATTATGTGCAATATTAACTTTTAATTCTTTTAAAAAATGATTGTATTTTGGCTATGTAGTGGTGCCTGGTTAAGTTAACAATTTTTTTAGTTGAATAAATATATTTATCTGATGATTCACATTCTTCTTTCAGAGAACACCTGTCCACTGTAACCCATTGTTTGTAAATTATCTTTCCATTTCTTGAAGCGATTCAATGCTTGAAAGAAATTCTCTAACACCAGTTTCTCTTAGACATAAATTGCATAAATGGAGCATGCACTTTCTGTTTGTTAAGTTACTCACACTTTTTTCCCTTAGAATTTTATAGTTGTAGTCACACAAACCAAGGACAAATACTTGAAACTTTGCATTTTGATGGTAGGTACATGCATAAACTGTATGTGTACCAGATGCACCAGCCAGTACACAAAATTTTGGTCTTAATCTTGCAGATGTTGAGAATCCAATAACTGGACTAGAAGTATCATTTTTGTAAAGAGTGTATGCCTCTTTTATGTTCATCAAAACTAGTCTTTTTTGAATTGGTTCTTTCTTTCCACTATCAATATTTCTTATACTAAGACAAGCTTTTTTACCAGGGCACATTCTGCTAATTTCATCTTGTTGGAAGAAATTTTGCACATAGTTTTTTACATCCCTTGTAATAACTTTACCTTGAGACTTGGGGGCATTTTCAAGGATTATTCCAAATTTCTTTTTACATTTTCTGCCTTTTTTTACCATCTAGTCAGTACGCTACAAGAGATTCATAGTTTTTCTATGACTGTATGGACGAATGCATTCTAAAATTTTGATTTATCTCCTTTCATCAATGAATTCAAAGACTTTTCATTGAAAGCAATTTATCACAAGATACTACCATCATTAGCTTATCAAAATCTTGTAAACAGATATACATAAATAAGTCAATTGACATTGAGTAACCACATAATAAAAAAAAAACTTATAAAATATATAAAAATGAATTAAGAAATTTATTGCACATACATTTGCTACCAACAGGACTGAAATTAATAATTCGATCGCACACAAATTACCATATGCTAAAAATAAGCACAGGTCGCATATTCTGATTATTTTATCTACTTGTCACATTTTTTCCATCAAAATATTATGTGGGTAATTTTTTTTTCACAAAGAAATTTTAACTCTTCAAGATTCAAACATCCCACATTGAAAATTACCACACCTTATAGCTTCTACGGACAACTGATAAAGATATCAGAGCCCTCAACATATATAGCACCACAACCTAATCTAAGTATTATAAGCAAAGTTATAAATATGTCTTAAACTAAAAAACTACACTCACACACTTATCCAACCACCACTCATACATCTTAGTATTAACTAAATAATTAAAAACCAGACAACATTAATCATATTAACTTACCTGATTACAAGATCTCTGAATCAAGACTCATTTCCTAATGAAGGACCTCACAGGCCTAGCAACCATACATAACTATCCTATCTTATCAGCAAGTCATTTTACTAATCACTCCTATAATATTCATATAATCTCTATCATATTAAAGCATCGCTCCAATACGCTAATATAGATCATTCTTTGTGAGTGCATTATATATACTGAATAGCAAATCAACTACGACATACATCTCATAAAATATAACTAGTACAATCAAGATAATACTATTGCGCTATTTTTTTTTAATATAATTAAAGTAATTATGTTATGCCCACATCATTCACACACGTCAACTAGCAACATAATAATTAATTACACTCATGTTACTCGTTCATTACTACATAATAATGTTAAGTATGATAGCTGAAATACCCCCAGTTACTTACACTACTATTATAGGCAAAGTACACATCACTAGTAATCCTTTAACCCAATTTTTTATAACCCTACATCTGGATTCGCTCCACTATAAGCAGGGAAGACTTACCAACGCAACAATTTAAGATGAGCTTTTCTGTAGAAGAGTGACGCTTTCATGGAACATACCCATGATATCAAATCTGCAATTGTATGTCCAAGATTTTTAGAAATTTTCCTCCGTGCCAGTTATCACACAGCACAAGTATCTCTGCAACTGTATTAGTTCAGGCACATGAAAATTGATAGCTGAACCCACTACACTTCTCACTGAATCTCTACAGTAATTTTTTCTTTCATCGCACTCTCTTTTAACACAGAAGCGATCACAAAAACAATTATGACGCGTAACCATTTTGAAAATTCATTAGTTATAGAACAGCTATTTCACATATTTTTTAAAAACATACAACAACCCATATAATCCTGAAATAAAACATTCCTACCCTATAACGCTAACATACACTGCACACACCATACACCTCAACCAAACCACAACCAACCACACCAACCACCCCCCATAATCATCACACTAGCCTAGTAGCTAATATACAACCAATACAACAATAACCTATCATACTATACCCCAATACACCAACAATACCTAAATAAACTATACAACTAATATCTAATCACATACCATATAATCACTACACCCAGAATATCTATACTAATAATACACTATATATATATATATATAATATATATAATATATATATAATATATATATAGCACCACCATAACCCATACTCGAAATACTACAAAATAAAACATACCTCAAACTATATAATATATATAACTTACAAAAAAACAAATAAATGATAAAAATTGACAATATTTCATGATACTATAATTATTTGTTTCTTTCTAGTATAACTTGTCATAATTATATATTGTATATTTAAAAAGTAAAAACTAATAAAAACATACTATAATAATATAAATACTAATCAATACTTATCATACGGTATAATATATATAATATATATATATATTTATTTAATATACATAATATTATATATATATATAACTATATACTATAACATATATATTATATATATATACATATATATATATATATACGCGTTAATATACTATTATATTATATATATCATCATATATATATATAATATAATATTATAATAATATATATATATATAATATTATATATATATATATATATAATATATACTATATTTATATATATATATATATATATATAATATAATATAATTAATTAAAACTTAAGCCAAATTTACATTATCAACTGAAGTTTATTTCACATGGTAATTTTTTCCTCCTATTGTACTTGAAAATGATATAGCTTTCTTCATTTTTTTTAAAACAATTTATGGTACCTTTCATGACACTATCCATGGTTTTGTTATATTATTATTATTATTTGATGCCTAATTAGTTTGAGTTTCAAAACATCAAAATCAGAATTTTTGCGCTTTCAATGTTACTGTGGACGGGAATGGTGGGATAAAAAACTTTAAAATTGTGGTAAAAATTTTTTGTTGAAACATTTTTTTAAAACAAGGTACCATTAATTCGTTTTCTCTTTCAGATTCCAACGATATATAATACTATCAATTTTACTATTATATTGGGGGAGATATAAGTGTTTTTTGAATAGGGTGAAGCCCCCTAAAAAATTCACGCTCCTATAAATCAAAAACTACAACTCATAGAGTTCTAAAATTTGCACCTTGAGAGTCAGGCACCAAAAAGAACACCATGCACCAATTTTTATTACAATTGAAGAGGTGATGGTGTAAGGGGTGTGGT